>WNWU01013574.1:1252216-1298964 GCA_012654045.1 Ptyas mucosa
TGAAGTTCACAAGTCTTAAAGTTGCCAAGGTTGGAGACCCCTGTTCTATTGGGTAAGTTTTTTCCCCCTTTGGGAACTTTAAAAAAAATAGTTAATTGGGGTTTTTTTAGTTGTTCTTTTTTTATACCTAGTCATTTAAAGTTTAGGAAGTTTTAAATTTAGCTGCTTTTATATAAAAATAAATTAAAATAAAATAATATTTGTGCAGCTTTCTGAGATTTAGTGTGTTTCTGTAGTGTTTCACTCTAACACAAACACGCAAAATCTCACAAAGCTGTATGTGGAATTTTGTGTGTGTAAAGTGTGAAAGTTGGTTTTTTGGGCTTTTTGTGCCTGTGTGAGGTTCCTGCTTGTTGCAGGGGCCATTTTGGGTCTAGCACAGCTGCTTTTACATTGTGGGTGAGCCAGTTGTGTTGTGTTGTGTTTTGTAGGTTAAAAAAGGGCAAAGAAGTAACATTGACTTGGCCACGCCCACCCAGTCACCTTACCACCAAGCTCCGCCCACTAATTAAGCCATGCCCACTGGTAGCAAGAAATTTTAGATTTCACCCCTGGTCTGATTGCTTTTGAATCAAAAGTAGTCTGTCAATAGCAATAGCACTTATATACCATTTCATAGTGCTTTACAGCCCTCTATAAGCAGTTTACAGAGTCAGCACATTGTTCCCCAACAATCCAGCTCCTCATTTTACCCACCTCGGAAGGATGGAATGCTGAGTCAACCTTGCGCCAATGAGAATTGAACTGCTGGCAGTCAGCAGAATTAGCCTGCAATACTGTATTCTAACCACTGTGCTCATTGGCCATTGGTATGTAAACCATAGCGTAAGGCTTATTTTTTGCCTACAGGTAGCCAAATTGGGTTTACTGTGTAAACTATAATTAAGCAACATTGGCTTAGCAATACTTTTAATATTCTACTTTTACAGGTGTTGGCAATATTACACTGTGGAGTATATAGCTTCCATAAGACACCAAAGTAAAAATCAACAAAAAATATTTAATGGAGTTTGCTCTCTGTTAAGGTTATAGGGCACTCAAATACTTACACGAAGATGCTATATAGGGCTGGAACACAGGATATCGTGAGTCCCAGGAGCAGAATTAAAAGGAAAAAAGAGTTGGAGCTTGAAGCACGAAACGTGCGTTCGGCTGGACGGCAGTTGGCATAAAGGGTGAGCTAGGAGAATGGAGGGGGAAAAAATCAATCAAAGCTATAGAGCAGCATTTCTCAAACTCAGCAACTTTTCGATGCGTGGACTTAACTTTCTATGTGCTGGGGAATTCTGGGAGTTGAAGTCCATCTTAAAGTTGCTGAGGTTGGGAAACATTGCTGTAGACTCTTGGATTGTGTCCATTTTTTTGTTGAAAATGTTCCCAATTTCTTAAAAGCACCTGCTGTCTTTTTATTCACTGCTTCAATAATATTGAAACCAGATCAAAATTACTTTTTATTTATATTTTTTAGAAAGGTATGCTCAAAAGAGTGTACACTTAAAAAAATTTAATTCATGCAAAATTGCAAGGTCATTTTTTCAAGGTTTTTTAAAATTGTTCTTCTTGTTATTTTCCTTTTAAGCCATTTTTTCAGAGTGCCTATGAGATAGATCATTGGAGTGAAGGTGCTCCACCTTGGTATTCTGTTATTTATGGCTTATTATTTATTATTTCTGGACATTGGTCTATGCCAGTGTTTCTCACCTTGTCATCTTGAACTCCCAGAATTGAGGATGGAAGCATAGGATGATGGCAGGGAGGGGAGAGGTACATTCAGACTTACTAAATTGATATCAGCTCTTCAGGGTAGACCAGGCAAGGACACCAAGATTATGAATGCTAATTCTACTTTTATTATAAGGTTACTGTAACAGAAACTTGCATGTCTGAATGTGCCTCTCCTCTCCCTGCCTTTTTCCTAATAATTAGGGAATGACAAGTTTCCAAATTACATTTCTGACCCACATTTCTCTTATCTGACTATAGTCTTGGCTATGACTCCTCCTGTTCCTCAAGGTTATTCTCACAGCCCATTACAATATTTTCCAGATTTCAATCCAGCAATCCCATCGACGCTTGTCCCAGATCCCTGTCCACATACAAAGGTTTCCTCAAAGACAGAAAACAAGTTGAAAACCACTATTCTGGATTTTCTCACAGTACTCAACCAAGACCCGAATTTCCGTTGCCCCTTCTCTGCTCCACCTTGTAATTATACTTTGGAGCTGTTGTTGAATCACCTTTTTCATGTAGAAGACAGCAATATATTTGATGGTGTTGAGCACTGGCAGAAGAGGGCAAAAAAGGGCTCCAGTCCAGCACAAGGTCTGCCCGTAGACCAGGTTCAAAATGTTGTCAGGAACCATGAACTCCTGTTCTCCCCACCATTTGAGCAAGAGGCAGGACGACCAGTAAGTCACTAGCATCCTAGAAAAGGAAAGAAAGGGGGAGAAGGTATGGATTTTGCTGATGACTCCTCACTTTCATGTGAAGTCCCAATTTAGGCATATGTTGCTCCAGCCATTCACTTATTCTTTTATACAGGTAGTCCTCAACTTACAACCTACCTGGAACAAGGGAGTTATGACCCAGTTCCGATGGTCGCTCCCCACCCATCAGTCACATGACCATACTTTAGGCGCTCAGCAATATGGTGGCATTTACGGCTGTTTGCAATGTCCCATGTTTGGATTAAGGAAAGTAACCAAACTATGGTTGATTCTCTAATTTTGACTGTAATGGAGTCTGCCTGTAATGGTCACAAGTCATGAAGATCGTAAAGCAGTTGCTTGTGATTAACCCAATTTTATTGCCTTTTTTGTTGAGATCATTAAGCAAAGGTTGCAGTCATGGGGCGGTTTTGTTGAAAAGCGAAAGCAAATGTAGATTTTTGGCAGGAAAGTCATAAAACATAGTCACAGGACATAGGACGCTGCAAACAGCCTTAAATTTGGTTCCCTAGCACCCAAAATGCAGTCATGTGACTGCAGAGCAGGGTTTCCAGTTGTTGAGATTTCAGAATCAGGTCATAAATAGCCCTCCAGAGGTCTTTCGTAACTTAGAACAGCTGCTAAATGACCAGTTGCATGTTGAGGACTACCTGTAATCATCCCCTCCACCATCAATAGACATGACAAAACTTAAAAGACTTACTTTCTGGGAAACTCCACCAACAATATCACAAGCAGTGTGATCACCAAGTCAAAGATCATCAGCTTGTACATTTCCTGCCCCACCGAAGTCTCCCAGCACTGGAGGAAGAGATAAGTTTTTTTCAGTTTCTTCCTATACCAAATTGCCCATAAAAACTTGGCATTTCTCATTTGCCCGTATTCTAGAGAGCTATAACTCTTTCAAATAACCCAGGAATTAATTTCAAATTTAAATTTTAGTTCTTGTTAGGAGAATAAAGGAATCTGAGTTACATCTGCTCATTTGTTTTGGGGTTAGGATTAGGATTAATTTATGGGGCAGGTTTAGAGTTAGAGTTAGGGTTAAAATTAGATTTGTTTGGCTTGGACTTTGTGTCATGTAAAGTAATCTTGCTGAAGTTCAGAAGCCACTGAAATCAATGGGGCTCAAATTAGTCATACCTAAATATATTTAAATGGGTAATTTAATTTAATGGTTGTATTACAAATATGTCTAGATCTGGCTTCAAGCATGCAACTGCTGTGTTTCATTTTCTGGATTTTAGGAAATGGGACTCTAGATGACACCATCCTACTTTTTGTGATCCCTCCGCATAGATAATCTTTCCAATCTTTTTTCCCACACGAAATCTTTTGAGGAAAATATTAAATAGCAGCACAGTTTGTTTTGACTGGGAATTCTAGAAATTTCTACCTCCCACATAAAACCACTATTTCCCTTACCGGGTGAAGATGATTATTATAACCACAGTTACGGCATTTGGAGTTCTGCGGGTCCCCATTACAGGTGATCTGCCCCCAGAGTGTAACAAGGACCACAATTAGGCTAGCAAAACGCAGTACAACATTCCTGTCAAAAGAGATACACATGTAAGGTTGCCTAATAATCAAGATAGAAGCGGGAAGAAAATCACATGAGCAGCTCTTGGTCTCTTAAGAGCAGCTGGATCTGTAGATACCCACAAAGGATATGCTGTTGGAGATAGATATGGAATTTTATTTATTTATTTATTTATTTATTTATTTATTTATTGCACTTTTATACTGCCCTTCTCCTTTTGGACTCAGGGCGGTGAACAGCCAGAATAAAACAATTTTACACAAAAGTTAAAATAATTTTAAAATGAATTAAATAAAATTTGGCCCCTTAATTTAAAATATTCCGATTTAAAATCAATATCAATTTTAAAACCCAAGATAAAAGCAGGCCAGTCCGGCTACCTGAAAAAGGTGAGTTTTTAGGGCCCGACGAAAAATCCGGAGGTCTGGAATCACCCGTATCTCTGGGGGTAGATCGTTCCAGAGGGTGGGAGCCACCACAGAGAAGGCTCTCCCCCTGGGGGTCGCCAGCCAGCATTGTCTGGCTGACGGCACCCTGAGGAGGCCCCCTCTGTGGGAGCGAACTGGCCGGTGGGAGGCAATTGGTGGCAGAAGGCGGTCCCGTAAATACCCCAGCCCTAAGCCATGGAGCACTTTAAAGGTGATCACCAACACCTTGAAGCGCACCCGGAAGTCCACCGGGAGCCAATGCAGCTCACGCAGGAGAGGAGTCACATGGGAGCGCCCCGTCGCTCCCATAATCCCCTGCACAGCTGCATTCTGCACCAGTTGGAGCCTCTGGGTGCACCCCAAGGGGAGCCCCATGTAGAGAGCCCCATGTAAATAGACATGGCTTAATATTTGCACCTCAACTTGCGTTGGAAGGTACAAAGTAGAGCAACCAAAGGAAGATGTTAACAATACACATCACATCCCTGGACTCAGTTCTCCATAATGTGCAAAGTGGAAAATATTGATCAGATATGCTCTCTAACTCCTAAAGTTCAGGGTCCTTCAAAACAACAGGATGCAAAGTAGATCACATTACTCTAAAAAACAACTGTTTACTTAGCATCACGCACTATCTGTACTACAATGGACTTCCAGTGCCCTGTAGTGTTAGATTCCAGGCTTCCAGACAGGGACCGCAGAGCAACCTCAATGACCACAGAAGAACTACACAATAATGTTGTCTTCTCCAAAGTCAAAGGACTACCATATACTTAATCTAGTCCAGTCTATTTATAACCAGCACGCCTCAAAATATTGCTTAATCACCAGATGTCCTTGACTCAACAACTGTACTGGTGAGGGATGCTTAGATCTGTGTTCATTAGCACCTAGAAAACTATTAGTCCTTCACCTTGAGTTAAAGAAGTGAGGGTAGGTTTCCAACTACTTCCAAAGGGGAATTGATAATGTCACTATGAAAAGTAATTCCATTCTGGAACTTCTTAGAATATGATGATCTGTCTAATCCTGCCTCTCACTCTAGAAAAAGTGCCATCTCTGTGTCGGTGAGAAAGAAGTTTGCTCCTGCACATATATTGGCTAAACATGAAGCCAGTTTAAGAAATCTCTTTCCAGATTTCAGCATCTTCCTTCCTTTTGGCCCGATTGGTGAATCCCCTGTTTCTTTATCCCTCCCATCTTTGCTATGAAAGCAAGCATCAATAGCTGTTCTTTCTCTGGACAGTGGACAGTGGACTCATTAGAAATGAAAAGAAAGCACAGAGTCTTAATTTCCCCACCCTCTATAGCAGAGCTCTCCCAACCACAACAATACATGGGCACACAATAGATACAAACTTAAGGTAAACCGCACCAAACTCGATCGCAGAAAGTATGATTTCAGCAACAGAATGGTCAATGCCTGGAATCACTACCTGACTCTGTGGTTTCATCCCCAAACCCCCAAAATTTTAACCTAAAGACTGTCTACTGTTGACCTCCCTAAGAGGTCTGTAAGGGGCGTACATAAGAGCACCAGCGTGCCTACCGTCACTGTCCTAATGTTTCTTCTATTTGTATCTATTTTATGTATCCAAGCTATAAATAAATAAATAAATAAATAAATAAATAACCGACCGACCGACCGACCGACCACCCGACCAACGACCGACCAACCGACCGACCGACCGACCAACCGCCAACCGACCAACCATCCTTGGCAACTTTAAGACTTGTGGACTTCAATTCTGGGATGTGAAGTCCACAAGTCTTAAAGCTGCCACGTTTGGAGACCCCTGCTCTATAGCAAACATACCCAGATATTTTTTTTTGTACCTCAGAAGTGTGATTTTGATTTGAAAGCTGAGTGGGTATTTCTCGAGAGGCACAAGGAACTGAAAGATCATTGGGACAAGGAGGTTGGCGGCCGTGATGACAGCGGAGGGGAGATAAGCCACCAGCAGTTCCAGCAAGAACTGACTTTTGTCAAGAGAGTCCATCTGTATCAAAAGACAGAGGAGTTTATTTGGGCATGAATGTTACAGAAAGAAAAAATACGATTGAATAGGAGCTTCCTTTGCAAATAAGGCCTATGCGATAGAGAACTGCTTCTTACAGATAGTCCTTGACTTACAATCAGGGGTGAAATTCAGCAGGTTCTGACAGGTTCTGGAGAACCAGTAGCGGAAATTTTGAGCAGTTTGGAGAACTAGCAAATACCATCTCTGGCTGGCCCCAGAGTGGCGTGGGAATGGAGATTTTGCAATATCCTTCCCCCAGGAGTGGGGAGGGAATGGAGATTGTGCAGTATCCTTCCCTTGCCACATCCACCAAGCCACACCCATAGAACCAGTAGTAAAAAAAATTGAATTCCACCACTGCTTACAACCATCTGTTTAGGGACTATTTGAAATTATAACAGCACTGAAAAACGGGACTTATGACCGGCCTTTGCACTTACACCACTGTAGCATCTCTGTGGTCACATGATCAAAATTTAGGCACTTGGCAACTGGCATGTATTAATGTTTGCAGCATGCAATCACCATTTGCAACCTTCCAACAAGCAATGTTTTGAGGGAAGCCAAATTTGCTTAACGACCCCATAATTCACTTAACAGCTGCAGTGATTCCATGGCAAAAAGAGGTTTTAAAAACAGCATGACTCACTTAACAAGCACCTTGCTTAGCAATGGAAATTTTTGTTGTTACAATTATGGTTGTAAGTCAAAGACAATCTCTAGAGGCTGAACTTTAACTTGTTGTTATGTTTTTTTTTAAATTTATATTTATATGCCGCCCTTCTCTGGAGACTCAGGGCGGCTTACAATGAGTTAAGCAATAGCCTTCATACTTTTGTATATTTATACAAAGTCAGTTTATTGCCCCCATAAACTAGGTCCTCATTTTACCCACCTTAGAAAGGATGGAAGGCTGAGTCAACCTTGAGCCTGGTGAGATTAGAACTCGCAGTAATTGCAGGCAGCTGGATGTTAAATGCTGCCTTAATAGGAGGCATTAGCCTGCTACGCCACTCAGGCTCCTTGAAGCATTGAGGCACTTCTGGGGTAAAACAATCAGCCAGTGACATCGCTGTTGCCCAGAAGATGCTCAGTTGAAGGTTTCCTTTCATGTCCCCATGAATGAGCCCACCAAAGTGGTACCTATTTATCTGCTTGTGTATGCACAATTTGAACTGCTAGATTGGCAGGAGCTGGAGCAAATGACGGGAGCTCACACCATCACACAGCAGCACTCGGATCTCAAACGTGGGCATGCAGATCATTAACCCAGCATTCTAACCACATTAAACCACTGCACTCCTTTACTTTAACTTGTAAGGCCTTGCTTGACAGAACTTCCATGCAACTGGCAAAGTCATAAGTCCTTGGTCTATAAGGTCTCTGCTTGGAGTTTCAGCACCACAATTGCTGCCCAAACCTGGCCACAACTGCTTTTGCAATTACCTAAATGCCTCCACCACAATATGGGGGACTGGTCACAAAGGGGTGAGGCCTTAAGTATTGGGGGAAGCACAACCTCTTGAGGGGTAGCTGAGGGTCCACATACTTACTTTTCCCATCATCTCCTGGGAATAGCTCACGGCCAGATAGATACAGTAAAAGGAGACTCCCAAAAGCACTAAAACCAAGATATTGATCAGACTTCGCAGGACATAAAGACCGACTCGCTGCGATGTGGTCAATTCTGCCTGGTGCTTGCGGAAACTGGCTTCTTCTAGGTCCATCTGGAATGGGGGAGGAAGAGATGAGAACCATCTGAACAGAACAAAGGAAAATCAAAGCGGCTTTAAAAGATAATCTTGAAAGATTAAATACATACAGAACATCCAGCAGCATACACTCAGATAAGAAAGGATTGACACTAGACAACAATCAAGCAGAAAACAATACCCTCTCAAGGAACCACCAAGGAGAAAACAAAGTGGCGCAGTGGTTAGAGTGCTGTACTGCAACTACTTCAGCTGACTGCTAGTTCAACAGATCAGCAGATCAAATCTCACCGGCTCAAGGTTGACTCAGCCTTCCATCCTTCTGAGGTGGGTAAAATGAGGACCCAGATTGTTGGGGGCAATATGCTATTTAGTATACTGTCTTTGTTGTAAGCCGCCCAGAGTCGTTGGAGAGTGGGCGGCATAGAAATATGAATAATAAATAAATAAACACACTCAGCAAAACTGGCAGGGCATGCTATTGTATATAAAAAAGGAGCAAACCCCATACTCACTCGCATTGATGATGTTACCTAGTTGGGTAAGGAAAGGTCTGCAAGCAAACAACCAAGCTTACAGAGCACCAAGGACTCCACAAAATTAGCTTTGCCCAAACCCTCATTTGCACATTGCACAGAGCCATTTTTATGAGCATATGCTGCTTTGTGACCTTGGTAATGGTTGTTTTTAAAGCCATGTGGGAACCCAGTCAAACGTAGTTTTCCCAACAACCTAAAAACTGTCATTATTTTTTTAAAATAGTGTCTTAATTGTATTATTCTATAATAGCATAGCATTAGCAACCATGTGATAATTTAAAATTCGGTTAGCAATGCTCTGGCGAACCGGTAGTGATGAGATTTGGAACCCGCCCCTGCTTTGAACGGTCACTAAACGAATGATTGTAAGTTGAGGTAATTAGATTGTATCTAATTACCTTTTTAAAAAAAAAATTGATTTATATGCCACCCTTCTCTGAAGACTCAGAGTGGCTTACAATGCGTTAAGCAATAGCCTTCATACTTTTGTATATTTATACAAAGTCAGCTTATTGCCCCCACAATCTGGGTCCTCATTTTACCTACCTTAGAAAGGATGGAAGGCTGAGTCAACCTTGAGCCTGGTGAGATTTGAACTTGCAGTAATTGCAGGCAGCTGATGTTAATAACAGTGCTTTAGTCTGCTGCGCTACCAGGGCTCCTAGCTAGCTTATAGCAACAGAGAGGGGTGAAAGAACATCCTGTTGCAGAGGTTGAAAAGACAGCCTTTCTTAGGCTATGAATAAATGTTTGCAAAAATAATTCTCACTAGAATTTCAGTCTAAGAAAAAAGAGAGTTGGAAGCTACATTAGTTCTGGATAAATGGCAGCTCTTCCTGTGGGGAAATGGTCAGTCCATCCCTTCTGGAGCATGGCACATTAAAAAGGCTGCTTCACATGCCATCAGACATCTGGTTTTAGCATCTGTTCTTACCCGTAGCTCATAGCGGATGCTTTTGTGCTTTAACTGCACCATGTTATCTTGCATCAGGCTGAAATCCCAGCCAGCAAAGATTTTGTTGCTGTAAGATGCAAGGGATGCGTCTTCGCTAACCAGGCTTTGCTTGAGACAGAGGACTGACCTGAAAACGGATGGAAGACAAGAAATATTTAAACAGGAGTTTCCTGACAGCTGGAACCATCTGGAAGGCTGCTTATTGTGGGGGGGGGGCGGGGAAACAGTTCTTAGATGAATGGAATCCACTAAATCAAGTTGATATATAGAGGTATAAGGGATAGAGAGAGAGATATAAGCAGGGATGAAATGCTACCGGTTCGGGCCAATTCGCTCGAACCGGTAGTAAAAAATATTTTAAAAAAAGTTCAGATGATCAGCTGATCCCCTTTTGCAAACTTCTGACAAGCAAAGTCAATGGGGAATTTGTCAATTTGCTTAACAACCATGTTACAAAATTAACTGCAGTGATTCACTGAGCAACTGTGGCAAGAAAGGTTGTAAAATGGGGCAAAACACACTTACATCTTGCTTAGTAACAAATATTTTTGGGCTGAGAGTGACTGACGCAAGTTATCCAGCTGACTTTTATGGCTGAGCTGGGACTCAGGGTTTCCCACTTTCTAACCTGAAGCCTTAACCAGTAGACTAACCTGGCTCTCATTCTTGTGTGGGAGTCCCTCCAATATATATTGTTTAATTAATATTGTACAGGTAGTCCTTGACCTATAATAGTTCATTTAATGACCATTTAAAGTTACAATGGCACTGAAGAATGTGACTTATGGCCATTTTTCACAGTTACAACCTTTATAGCATCCCCAGGATCATGGGATCAAAATTCAGATGCTTGAAAACTGGTTCATGACCTTTGTTGTATCCCAAGGTCATGTGATCAGCTTTTGCGAACTCCTCACAGGCAAACTCAAAGCCAGATTCACTTAACAGCCAGGTTACTCACTGTGGTGATTCACGTCACAACTATGGCAAAAAAGGTCATAAAATGAGGCAAAACTCTCTTAACAAATGTCTCACTTAACCACAAAAATGTTTGGGCTCAGCTGTGGTCATAAGTCGAAGACTATCTGTACTGAGCCTTGATTGCTCACTTTGGGTCTTGTGTTATAGAGGCCGCAGTGCTCACCTTCGAACAATCCAGGCCAGGCAGAACAGCAGGTAGAAGAGCGTTGTGAGGAGATAAGCGAGAGGAATGTCGTAGGCAAAGTTGACAAAGCTGACAGCCATATTTGGATAATAGCCATAGAACAGGTAGGTTTGTTCTATGAATCCCTGGAAGGAAATAAACATTCACATCACACGTGCTGGTCACTGTAGCTACTTCCCAAGGTATTGGGAATATATCCTTAGGGATAAAATTTCTTACCTTGCCTGACAGAAGATCCATAATATAGGAAAAATAGCTGACCAAGCCTTGAGGGATGGGATTGTATTTTTGACATAGTGCATTCACTGGAAGAAATTAGGGATCAAGAATTAGCTTTCATTCCAACGAAATGGATGCGGCTCAAGAGCTGCATGCAGGCTTCTGGTTTTTGCAAGGGTGGGTCATAGTCCTTCTCAGAAAAAAATAAAAAAGTTAAATATGGACAAAAAAGCAGATGCTCTTAGCACCATTCCTGGAGAAAAAAAATGGATCTACCTTGCTATTCTCAGTGGGAAATGCATGATCTTGGTTGCTGAAATAGCTTTTTCCAAACCACTCCTGTAAATTCTCCTTCACAGTACATTTGCAGCCTATTCTTCTAACAAGCCTTTCAGTCATGTCATTTAGGTAATTTAGTCTTTGACCTTAATGGTTTTATGGTAATTACTCTTTTAGATGGCAGTACACTTCATTTCCTATTTCAAATCGTCTTACAACCCCGTCTCAGCTCTTCAAAAAGCAGGGGGTAATAATCCAATTTGCTTCAAAAGATATTAACTAATGCTTTATTGATCGATTGATTGAAGGGTGGATTTTTAAACTATTTGTGTGCTGTTCCTCAAAATTGAGTTTATTTACTTCCAAATGTGGTAAATGTACATTTTTTTATTACGTATACAAGAGCACCCTGTGTATCTGCTCTATAAGTCTTCTCTGCCAGCATCACAAATATATTATATTGACAAGAGCCCAAATGGAAAGCAGAAATTCAGATTCTCCCTCCTTGAAATACAGTATAATTAAGGCTATGCTTTATATACTGATTATCCTTTCACAGCAAATATATGTTGAGCAGTGTTGGGCTTCAGAGTTTAGTGACCTTGATCTTAACAACAGATTTCTGACATTTTGCCAGCAATTGTGGCTGGCATTTTTAAATGCAAAGTGTTCTGCCTCCACCTCAAGGCATAATAGGATTGGAAAATACCTTGAATGTCTTCTGATCCACCCAAAGCAGGAATCCTCAGATCATCCCAGACAAATGGGTGTTTAATCTTTGTTTGAAAACCTCCAGTGATGGACTCCAAGAGGTAGGCTGTTACACTACTTAATAACTGTCACGGTTAGGAAATTCCACCATATTTCAAGTTGGGTTACTCTCTGTAAAGCTTCCACCCATTAGTTCTTGTACTAGCTTCAGGTGTTACATAACATAAATCTATACCTTTTCCCCTATGATAGCACTTCAACTACTGGAAGATTTTACGTGTCTTTTCTTAACTGTCTTTCTTTAGACCAATCTTACTTAATTCTTTTAGAGGTTCATCTGAGAATTCAATCTCCGAGACCCTCATGATTTTTGTTACTTTTCTGTGCTTTTTCAGCACTGTGACCTGCATCAACAAAGGTATAATTTTTGAGATCATGGGAAGCGATTCAACCATTCAATGCTGCACTGTTTGTACCAAATTTGGAATACTGATCAGTGTAGCATAAAGTGGAATTATCACATCCCATAATTTTTGGCAGTGGCTGGCTCATGTTTAAACTGTGGTCTAGGACAGGGGTCACCAACCTTTCGGACCTCAGGAACTGCTAAATTCATAATTTTAAATCCCGCGGACCACTAATATGATCTGCCTAATGACCGGCTGAGTGGGCATGGCTAGGTGGTCATGTGACTGGGTGTGCGTGGCCAACCCGATGTCACTCACATCGAGGGGCGCCTCGCTGGCCTTTATTCACCCCTCCCCTCCCAGCCACTCCTCGCCTCCCTGCCCGGGCTCCTTACGGCCCCATCAGGAAGCAGTTGTTGGAGTTAAACAGCCACCATGAGAAAGAGTTGGCAAAACAGCTCAGTTCAAATTGGATCTGACCGAGAAGGAGGCTCAGCAGAAGCATCTCACTGAGAACTACGAGCATAGGCTTTCCAAGCAGAGGGAAGACCTGCGGGAGTGCAAGGTCAGGTACCAGCGCCTGGAGGCTCAGTGAGCTGAGATGGTTAGTCAGTTCCAGGCCATGATGCAGTCCCACTGGAACAAGGCCCACCGGCTCTTCGCCATCAGTGGTGCTTCCCTCCAGCCTTCGTCCAAAGCCTTGCACCGGGAGGTCGAAGCAGACCCCAAGTCAGAATTTCTGCCCCCCTCCAACCCACACAAAAAGATCCCGAAGGGGGAGACTCTCTACTCACGTGCTTTCCGCCGTGAGTTAAAAACTTTTTTATTCCATCAAGCGGGCCTGGCATAGTATCTCCCCTTTTTATAAGAAAATTTTAAATTGTATAATCCAAATTTTTAGATCTGGGATTTATATATTTTTTTAAAAAATGGGTTTGAATTGTTGGGCAATTGTTTAATTTGGTTTTAATTCGTTTTTAAATTTTGTATTTATGTTTTTTATCTCTGCCTGTTCACCGCCCTGAGTCCCCTCGGGGAGAAGGGCGATATATAAATCAAATAAACGATAAACGATAAACGATACAGCAACACAAATGTTCATTGCACGTATCTGTCCCAGGGGCTGTAGTTTGAGGACCCCTGATGTAATGCCACATAAAAAATGCAAATAATTTTTCTGCAGACTATCAAAATTTTCTTGTGGATCACCAGTGGTCCATAGACCACCAATTGGTGACCGCTGGTTTAGGACACCCAGATCCATACAACTACCCTATACCAGATTTTTCCTACCTAAATGCAGGACCTATAATTCTTGCCACAAAACTGAATTTTGAACCTTGAGTGCATCTCCCTAGGGGGAACCAATCCTGCCTCAGCTTTGTGCTGAACATCCTTTCTACCCTTTGACTATGTCATTTTTAAAAAATATTGAACAGCAGTGGGCCTAGTATCAGGCATGTTTGATATTGTATTTTTTCAGGGTGAACCTTCCAAGGCCATTCTTGATTGCATTGGCATAGGAATAAATCAAATACATTTTATGTTGATTGTTCAGGAGACATAGTCTGGAACACACATGCCATGGGTCATTCACTCACCCAAACTACTATTCGCTTGACTTGTCCAGTTGAGTTGTAAAGCTTCAAAGGCAGCATTTGGCGCAATCACGAATCCTACCACTAGCAAGGAAGCCACAAAATTCATCAGGACCAAGAACCTCAAGAAGTTGAAATAGGATTGGATCCCTGTTCCAAAATGGCCTTTGGGGACAGAACACACATAGTCACAAGGCAAGCTTAAACTCCTAAGCTGTTGTTCTCTCCAAAATAGTCCTTAAGGACCTTGCCTGTACCTTCGATGTGGTGCAAAGTGCCTCGCCACAACCTAGCTGAGGAGATGGCTGTGCTTGCCTGACTCTGGAGATGGCGCAGCATTTTCAACTTCTCTATGCGCCAAAGTTTCCAACCGCTGAGCTGCGTGACTGCCTGCTTCTGTAGCAGTCTTAAAGCAAAGGATGGTTAAATGAGAAACTAACATAACTGCAATTAAATACATTAATTAAAGTGTGTAGCATTACTTTCCTTCCCCCCCCCCCATTATGTCCAACTTCTCAGGTTTTATAAAACCTTTCATCAACATGAAAAAATCTAATGTAACACCTCTCCTGCGCGAGCTGCACTGGCTCCCAGTGGTCTTCCGAGTGGAATTCAAGGTGTTGGTTACCACCCTATAAAGTGCTCCATGGCATAGGACCAGGATATCTACAGGACTACCTTCTGCCACCAACAGCCTCCCACCGACCAGTTTGCTCCCACAGAGAGGGACTCCTCAGGGTTCCGTCGGCCAAGTTATGGCGGCTGGCGACACCCAGGAGGAAAGCTTTCTCTGTCAGAACCCCTGCCCTTTGGAATGAATTGCCCACGGATATTCGTAACATCTCTGATCTCCAGGTCTTTCGCTGTGCCCTCAAGACCCTACTGTTCCAACAGGCGGGGCTGTCTAATTGAGTGATTTTAAATTGGGTTTTAACTTTGGGTTTTAAAATTTGGCCAAAACTATTTAATGATTTTAATTAATTTTAAGTATGATATTGTATATTTATGTTTTTAATTTTGGCTGTACACCGCCCCGAGTCCTTCAGGAGAAGGGCGGTATATAAATAAAACTATTATTATTATTATTATTATTATTATTATTATTATTATTATTATTAATCCACACTTAAGAGAAATATTCAAAGTATGGCTCCTAATCGCTTTGATCAAGATATTATTCAATAGGGCTGGGTTTCCCTTAGAAACATCTGTGCCTTCCCACACCACCACAACTAGGACTATATCATTGGATCTCTTCACAAATATCATTGTATCTCTTCACAAATGTTCTGGATTCCCAGCTGTCTTTGTTCCGTTCCACAAGAGTCTCCAGAAAAGATGGGAGCCCAATTAAGGATGCTTCTCTTGAGAGGGTGCCCTTCAGTAACAATTCCCATAATTAGCATTCACTGTGCTCTCTGAGGACACAGAGCTGGGAATGTCATTTTAATTACACACTTTTCAATGTTCTCCTCCTCAAGAGTCTCTCGGCAAGAATCAAGAGCTTTGGTACCTGAGCTTGCGTTTCTCCTCCAGGCAGAGAGGCATCTCCTTCAGAAGCCGGCTGTCTTCCCCTTCTTCCAGCAACACTTCTGGGACCAATCCATGGGAGTCCTCTATGGGCACCGATGCGCCCTCCCAAGCCGCTTCCCAAGCTGCTGCTTTTTTACCACGAAAACGTAGCGTCTGGTTGCTTGGTAGCTGGAGAAAGAGAGATGGGGAGACCTGCTGGCCCCCATCAAGCCCTGCCAACAGAGTCCGAAATAAGACATCAATTCAGAGCAAGTCATCCTAAGCAGTCCATATCCATTCGAAGAGCGGAATATATAAACTACAATTATTTGTTCAATTTTAGGTGGATTAAGCATGCAGCTATAAAAGTTTACAGAATGAAGATAAAGATAAAGATTTATCTTTATTTTAAAGATAAATCAACATTTATCTTTATGGTTAATACAGGGCATTCTCCATGCTAAGTGAGGCACGTTTCAATTGTTGTGTGTTTCTCAACGTTGGCAATATTAAGATGTGTGGACTACAACTCCCAGAATTCCCCAGCCAGCTATGCTAGCTGGGGAATTCTGGGAGTTGCAGTCCACACATCTTATAGTTGATATGGTTGAGAAAACTTGTTTGTATGTCATCAATTTCAGATAACTAACTGACCTATAACTTTAATGCTGCCATAACAAAGAAGTCCGCATATTCAGCAAATCTTGGATCCAATACCAAGAATACTTGTCCTCATCATAATCTAGATAACAGAAATTTGGGACTTTGAGGACATTTTGCTGCCAGGTGAATATAAAGTACTATGAAGAAGGCCATAAGGTAGATCCACCATTTGGCCTGGTAGTATACATAGAACGTTATATTAGGAAAATATGATTATATTGCCTACTGATCTCTGCCCTTTGGCATTTTTGTCTGTGAAAGTCTACTGCAAGTTCTATAAAGTCTTATTTAGTTACATTTGTTGAGTGATTTGTTTGCACCCTATCCTATCATAGAGGAAACCTTGAGGCTGTGATAAATTTCCTGTCAGCCTCAAAAATGTATGAAACAATCTGATCTCTTAAGTTCCTGGGTTGATTCAACATAGCTATCTCCAAAAGAGAGCAAATTGAAGGGAAGTTTAAGGGCTCCAAAACTGTTGGTTAGTTAGACTGGTGCATTTTTATATAAATATATACAATTATAAGAGGCAACATGGTGGCTATGAATAATAAATTAGTATTTATAAAAGGTTATTTTACTTTCAAAAAATTAAGTAGAAAGATGGCCTAGACTAAAACAAGTTGTCACTCCCTATTTTTATTCACAGCTAGCTGATAACCCACCATTGCCTGGCTATTTATTTATCGCCAACTCCCCCCTCTCTATCTCCCCACTCTATCTCTCTGTGTGTGTCTGTCTCTCCCCCTCTCTCCCCCCTCTGTGTGTGTGTCTCTGCCCCTCTCTGTATCTCTTTGTTAGTATGTCTCTCCCCCCTCTCCCCCTCCCCCCTCTCTGTGTGTGTGCGCGTCTCTGCCCCTCTCTGTATCTCTATGTTAGTATGTCTCTCTCCCCCCTTCCCCACTCTCTCTGTGTGTGCGTCTCTGCCCGCCTCTGTATCTGTGTGTGTGTGTGTGTCTCTCCCCCCTCGCTCTCTCTGTATCTCTCTCTCTCCCCCCCCTATATCCCCTTCTCTGTATATCTCTCTTTCTCTGTATTTCTCTCTCTGTGTATTTCTCTCTCTCCCCCTCTTTATCTCCCCCCTCTCTCTGTATCTCTCTCTCTCCTCTGTATCTCTCTGTGTGTGTCTCTCACTTTCTCTCTGTATCTGTCTTCCACGCTCTCTGATTTTGATATGATGCGTCAGGAAGGTCATGAGGCACTCTCGCAGCGCCTTGCACAGCACAGTGAACTTTAGCGCACTTCACAATGGGGGAGATGGGGTACCTTCCTCTTTCTGGAGCCCATTATGACGTGGAGAGACAATGCGATCCTGCCCCACTTGCCCCTAGCAACAGGACGCGGCTTATAGCTCTGAGCATGAAGTGACGGGAGGGCTCCCTTGAGTGCAAATGTGGCACAAAGGCAAGTACAGGGTCACTTTGTTCCTGTGCTAAGGCTCTGGCCATCACCTTGCCATGTCCTCCCCCCCCAGCTCTTCAGTTGAGCGCAGTGGGTGCGAGCTCCAGCCCGAAGTGGCAGGAGGTTAAAATTGCCTTGAGCACAAATGTGACATGAAGGCAAGTATAGAGCCACTTCACTCCTGCACTAAGTCTCTGGCGGCCCTCCTTCTCCTCTCATGACCCCTGGCCAGCTGTGGTGGGACCAGGAGGGTGCGCCGTTACCATGGCAACTTCACTGTGCTATACAGTAGAAGCCATTTTAAGGCACAACAGGCTGTATCTTAACAGAACACACACCCCGAGGGGGTGTTAGGAGTGTCTTACCCCCACAATATTTGTTTCCAGGGAGTAAATCATCTGTGTACCAAGTTTGGTTGAAGCGTTCCAGAGTTATGCTGGAACATACACACACACACACACACCCATTTTTATATATATAGAAAACATCCTTGAGTTCTATTTGGGTATCCCAAACATTTTTAAAAAGCAAAATACAGGTAGTTCTCAACTTACCACCATAACTGAGCCCAAAATTTGTGTTGCTAAGTGAGAAATTTGTTAAGTGAGTATTTGCCCCATTTTACAACTTTTCTTGCCACATTTTTTAAAAAAAATTGATTTATATGCCGCCCTTCTCCGGAGACTCAGGGTGGCTTACAATGTGTTAAGCAATAGTCTTCATACTTTTGTATATTTATACAAAGTCAGCTTATTGCCCCCCACATTCTGGGTCCTCATTTTACCTACCTTAGAAAGGATGGAAGGCTGAGTCAACCTTGAGCCTGGTGAGATTCGAACTTGCAGTAATTGCAGACAGCTGGCCTGCAATTGTTAAGTGAATCTGGTTTCCCCATCAGAAGGTCATAAAAGGGGATCACATGTCTCCAGGATATGGCAACCGTTATAAATGTGAGTCAGTTGTCAGGCATCCAAATGGAAATCATGTGACCATGGGGATGCTGCAATGGTCATAATTGTGAAAAATGGTCATAAGTCACTTTTTTCAGTGATGTTGTAGCTTCAAATGGTCACTAAACGAACTGTTGTAAATCGAGGACTACCTGTAGTTGCAGGTGACTGATTTCTGTCTTGTGCATACATAATATCCCTTCTCTGTGTTTTGAAGATTGGGGTTGTTTTATTTGTAAGAACACCCACTAAATTCTCTGTTAATTCCAAACACACTCGTTGATCCAAAAAGCTAGGCAAACTCAAGCCACATAGAAGCACTTCATTTCCATTTTAAAACGCATTTCACATGGGAGATCAATTTAAGCAGATCAGAAAGGGCCTAAAGCTTGTTAAAACCTTCTTCATAATTATACAGTCACAGAATGACCCCACCAAAGCAATTCATTTCAGAGGAAGCTACATTGAATAGAGGGAAGTAATCCATCTGACTTGAAAGAAAATGAATATTTCACAGATATATTTTATTTTTCTTTCTCTAGGTGCCACTTTGAATCTACTGGAAAAGTTTGTAACACCACCATTATTTGTTTCTCTAAAAGCTCTTCTTTGTCTTCTTTTTTTTTCTCCCTGCCATTTTGATTCCTCTAAAGCAGAACTGGCAGCTTATAGCCTTAATTCAATATTATTGAATGATACAGAATATTTTTTTTCCTGTAATTTCCGGAGCCTCTTCTAACCGTGGTGTCAAATTATAATACTGTACAGCAAGTGCCAGAGGTAGGCAGCACTTTTTCATTCCATTTCTTAATAATGAAAAAAAAAGAAACAAACCTGTAATGTACACCTAAAATAGAGTGCGAAAAAACAAAATAAAATACCAACCCATCAAAAAATTATTCTGAGACACTGAAATATTTTGTGTCTTGACTTTGCCATGGTGCTTTACTATCCTATGCTTGCTCCCTTCTGTTGCAAGTTAAGTGTGGTTGCTGGTTATTTGGGGTGTTATAGAAATTTGCACTTCAGTTATTATATTGTGCTTGGGTGTGCTATACATTCTAAAAAATATCCACATAAGAGGGTTCAGACATCCAATAGGTCAAACTTCCCCAAGCACGTTTCCCCAAATTAATAAAAAGTTGCTCCGAAACTATATTTGTAGCAGAACTCCTCACATATAATCAAAATCAGAGAACAATTGCTTCTTAGTATTCTGTCTGCAGACAATGCAATAATTCAAGATCAGAGAAGGCAGCATGGTAGGTGGAGGAATTTTGTTAAAGAAAAAGAAAATGCTGGAGATTTTTGGTTATCAGCCATTCCCAGGTCAAAACAGGAAAAGTAAGTAGCCAAAGTACCTGTTTCCTCTTCTTGGTTCCTTAAACTGCTTTCCCTGAAATCTTCTTCCATGCCTGCAAATTATCCAGCCATAACATTCAGTGCAATTCTTGTTGTGATTAGACCGAACAAGGAACAAGGAAGTAGAATACAAATCTGGGCATGGATTAATGATTCTTCCAGGTAATATGCCCCAGCATTGTAACCAGGCAACCAATATCTTAAGAGTACTGCAAACATGCATAGGCATAAAGCTTTCACTTTAATGCACTTATTTTAAAAAGTACAGCAGCTTCAGGAATGAAAGTATGAACAAGCATTTGAAGTAGAGCTTTTTGGAAATTCAGTTATTATATGGGGTATACAGTATCAATCTAGCCATTTCCCCCTTATGAATAGATGGACTTTCTTTCTGTTTTTTGTGCCGCTCGCATTCTTGAGTCCAGATTGAAACATTGTTGGGTTGTGGGGATTACGTGTTAAGCAGCCCAGAGGCTTTGATAACAAAAACATGAAATGTCCTTCAAAATATTACACGTATCCTGATGGGGAGGAGGTCACGGTCACCCTATGACCAGCCAGATGGAGAATCAGAAAATTCAGCTTCATAAAAAAGTGGTCCAGGAGAAGAAAGGTTGACCTGAGCACACACAAAAATACTAATGCAGCCTAGGCTACATCAACAGAGGGATAGAATCAAGATCATGTGACGTGTTACTTCCACTTTATAAAGCTTTGGTAACACCACACATGGAATACTGCATCAAATTTTGGTCACCATAATATCAAAAAGATGTTGATACTCTAGAATGAGTGCCGAAAAGGTGATTAAGGGACTGGAGGTTAAAATATAAAATGAACAGATGCGGGAACTGGGTATATCTAGTCTAATGAAGAGAAGGACTAGGGGTGACTTAAGAGTAGTCTTCCAATATTTGAGGGGCTGCCATGGAGAGGAGTGGATTGACTTATTTGACAAAAAATAATGGGTGAAAACTTGTTAAAGAGAGGTCCAACCTAGGAAAAATTTCCTGTTAGTGAGAAGAATTTATCAGAGTTAACACCTTTCCTCCAAAAGTTGTGGAGGAAAACCATTTGTCCAGAATTGCATAGAGTCTCCTACTTGAACAGGGCGTTGACTAGACCTCTGTTACTGTTAGGATGTGTTCTTATTGTTAGGATGTGTAAACTACAACAGGATGAAAGATATGAGCAGGGTAGGTTTGGTCTGAGAAAGACCAAAAATGAATATGGTATCATGAATATTGGTATTGATTTACTGAATGAAGCAGGGAAGTGAGGTAGCTGAAGGAAATAAGGATTGGTTTATAGCTGTAAGATTGTTTTACTTTACAGATGATGGTTAGCTCTTTAAGATAAAGTCATCTGAAATTCAGCTCCTTGTAGTGAGGAACAAGAGACTACTCTTCTCAATGTGGTAACCTCAGGGGTGAAATCTACTTACCTTACCGGTTCGGAAGTACGCACTCCGCGTGCACGTGCTTGTTTTGCTCACGTGTGTGTGTCACAAGCACGATTGGACCCTCTGCACATGCGCAGAAGGTCAAAAACAGTTTTCTTCCTGGTTAAAACCAGGAAGTAACGATGTCCAGGTGGGTGGGCGGAGCCTTGCACTGTGACCGCTACCGGTTCTCTGAACCATGCACTGCCGCTGCTACCAGTATGGCCGAACTGATAGCATTTCACTCCTGGGTGACCTGCTTAATGAACTTAATGATTTACAATTATAATTCTGCATTCAATTATGGTCATAAATTGAGGATTAGGTGTGGTGTCTTTGTTTCTCTTTCTCTTTTTTCTTTTCCCCACATCTTTTGAATTTTTCTTTTCTTTTTCCTTCTAGTTTAATTTGTATTGGTTTTTACTACAGTATATTTACTAAAATCTTCAACAGGGCCACTAAGAATAAGAACAAGAACACCAAAAATAACTATCTTCAACAAAAGTTGTAGACAGGTTGTCCCCTCAAGCCAAGTTAATAGAACGCCACATGTATGGGGTTTAATTTAAAGATAACCTTTTAGGGGTCTTGATTATTTTGTATTGCCATTTTTATAATGTTCTGTTTTTTAATGTTGCTTTTTTTTTTGTAGCCACCAAGAGTCACAAGGGTGAGATAGGCAACTATATAAAATCTATAATTAAGGATATTACCTGAATATTTTTTTGGTTTGCAAACTAAAATCCACCTTTCTCAATTTCCAACCAATGTATGTATATGTGTATTTAGACTATAAATCTGAATATATGTAAATACGTAGTATTTTTATCTTACCACCTCATTAGTAAACAAGCATCTTTTTTGCTGTAGCTGTTTCCCTTGCTTCCCAGAATGCTCTTTGACCAATAATAATTTAAGAGTTTTTGAGACCCCAACAGATTTTGAACATTTATTTCATCATTGATCAAGCATGAATCAATATCATACAAAACAAGAACATATATAGACATTATTTTCTTCTACTGTTTCTCATAATAGGGCACACAAGTAGGTGGTTTATTTTCATTTTAATCATTAGAATATTTTATAAAATCATACCATATAAAAAAAATCTTATTTTCTTCCACTGCTTTCAATATATATGGTAATTTTTGTTAAGTGACAAAAAGACCATAATTTACTTTATCATACAATTTTTTTCTTAAGTGCTCCTGCTAGACCCACCAGTATTTTTTATCACAAATCCAGTTGCTATTAATAAAATGCTGTTTTTTTACATATTTATGTTCTTACCAAAAAAATAATGACACAAGTCTCAGATGCTTTCTATATTTTTATTAGCAATTAATGCATTCTCTAGAAAGTCATATCCCCAAATAAACAGCCCTGTGTACTTGTTTTAATTAGTGTGAAATTTTAACAGTGAGATGGTAGTAACAATCCAGAAACATTCCAAATATTTTTTTCCTGAAAAGCTATAAAAGAGAAAGAATGGATTTTCCCATACACAATTCCATTTATCTTGGGATATTGCTTTTTTAAACATCTAATTTCCATGTTTGTTTGTTTTTAAAAAATCTCTCCAATGAATGATTGCAATAAAGGTGTATAATTTTCTTGTCTTGGAGAATATCCTTCTGTACCATTAAGTTTTATGCATAAATTCAAATTCTATAAATTGTCCAGTTAAAGTGAATTAAAAATCCCTAATTTTTTATGGAAACCTCAACCCACATCCATTATAACCAGTTTAATGCAGTTCCTAATAATATAAAGGTTATAAGTTCACCCAACTGTAAAATCAACAGCAATAAAACCAAAAACAGAAAAAATATGTTGGCGATTAGATGAAAATAGTCCAGGACTGTTGGGTCTGGTAATGGCTTCCTGAGGTAGGGTGCACCACCAGAACTTCCAACACTGATGGAATCATTCCTCTCCCTCAAGAAGACATATTTTACTGCATGAACTCAGTCAAGGATCACTTCCCATGGAACTAATAAACAGCTGATGGAATTGCCCAATCAGAAATCAATTCTGAGCAAATCCAAGCAAATTTATCTGCCACAGAATATTCCTCATGGTTGCCTGCAGATGAACCTATAGCTCATTCCCTCACCACCACCACCAAAAGGACCTTAAACAGAGCCACTATCTATCGATGCAATATAAATAGAAAAAAATAACTGGATTTTGCCATTGTTATCCCCACAATGTAACCCTGAAAGTCAACTCTTACTCCTGTTCTTCTATTTCAACTTTATAAAACGAAACAGAATTTTTATAAAAATATTTTATATCAGATGGCCCTTTCACTCACTTATTCACTGATGTTAATTTCGAACGGTCATTAAATGAATGGCTGTAAGTCGAGGACTAGCTGTATCTTAATACTGTATATTCTACATACTCACTCATTTATATGGCTACCTATTTGCCAAGCAACTTTGGGCAGCTATTAAAGGTTTGAAAAGATGACCATAGGCCTCGTGTAATTATAAAAAGTTCCAGGTACCATTCAGGGGTGCTATTCACTTACCTTCGCTACCGGTTCGCAAATGTGAGCATGTGTGCCTCCTCCACGCATGTGCAGAGCCTCCTCTGCATGTGCAGAGGGTAAAAAATGGGACATGATGACGTCTGGGCAGGTGGGCAGAGCCTCCCATTGCTGCTGCTACTGGATTTCGCGATCCAGATAGAACCGGCTGCATTTCACCACTGGTACCATTCCATTCCACTGCTTGGAATCAGGTTTTCAGAGCATTCTTAGAAACCAACAGAGTTCAGGCCAGCCAGATCTTGGGGTGAACAGTGTTTTATAGAGCAAACGCTGGCAGAAAAATCACCCAGGTTCATCCTAGGTTCCAAAAGAGGACACTTATGGGGCCCAGAGTGTGCCAGCCTTGCTGGATCTTTAGGATGGCAGAGAAGACTGCAGACAGATGCCATAGATATCTGACACCTTGCATTATACCCCGAAGCCATGTATAACCAATGCAACTTATGCAGTCATGGATGGCATGGGCCTATTTGAATGTACACATACTTTACTCATACTACTAAATTCTGGAAAGGCTTTAGCTTCTGGGTGACTTTCAAGGTCAGTTCCATGTATGTTGCAACAATCCAAACAAGAATTATCTGAGGCATTAGTAATAATGAGTAGCAGTGATGGGTTGCCCGCAGTTCGAACCAGTTCGCAAGAACCGGTAGTAAAACCGGCGGGAGGCTCCGCCCACCACCCCGGATATCATCATCAGTGATCTGCACATGCGCAGAAGCAAAGCGTGCGCGCTTGCTTTGCTCGCACTCGTACAATCCCATTGCAAACTGGTAGTAAACATAAGCAGAACCCACCCGATGAGTAGCATCCCAAACCCCGCAACTCAGAAGCAACTGCAATTGGTGCACAGGATGAAGGACCCTCCTAGAAACATCCAGACCATGTTCTTCAACAAGGAGTCAAAAGTCTTACTAGGATCCCCAAATGTGCAATGAACCTAGGAAAATATCTGGCCTTCAAAGAGCCATATATAATTTTCATGTATTAAAGCTATATTGAATAAATATATAAAGCCTATATAGTAAATCTGTGACAAGTTGGGAGCACCTTTGCTAAAAAAAAAAAGTTTTACATAAAGGTTTACCATTATAGGCAGTCCTTGACTTACAATTACAAAGTTGGCTCAGCTTTCTATCTTCCCGAGGTCGGTAAAATGAGGAGCCAGATTGTTGAGGAACAATGTGCTGACTCTGTAAATCGCTTAGAGAGGGCTGTAAAGCACTGTGAAGTGGTATATAAGTCTAAATGCTATTGCTATTGCTCGAATTAAGACCAGAATGTCATTTGCTAAGCGAGATTGTCATTAAGTGAGTCACACTTGATTTTGTTACCTTTTTTGCCATGGTCGTGAAGTGAATCATGCGGTCATTGAATGAATCCCGCTTCCCCCCAGATTTGATCATGTGACTGTGGGAATACTGCATAAGTGCAAGAACAGGTTGAAAATCACTTTTTTCCCCAGTGTTGGCAGAATTTCAAATAGTTATTAAATGAATGGCTGTAAGTCGAGGGCTACCTGCATCTTAATACTGTATTTTCTTATTTGACCCTCCATTTATTTTGACCTTCCATTATTAAAGGGACCATGAGCTTAAGCCGAAATGCTTTAAGGTACAATCTGAAATTTGGAACATTCCATCTTCCTTCATAATGATGTACATATAGCAATATGTAAATATTGAGGTCATTTTGAACCTATACACAATACCTCCTCTTAGTTATTGCTAATCTAAGCAAAGGATTAGCTTTCCCCACTGATTATTTAAGACAAAAGAATACTGTCTTTTCATTCCCGCTTCTGGTCATCTTTGCTCTTTGGGCAAAGGGCTCCCATTGCTTTCCCAATCACATAGAAACTCGCAGCCCCCACATGAACACAATAATGCACTGAGCTCCAATAGCGAGTAGTACCCTCAAAGGTACGCAAGAGGAAACCCACACACACATAGTCATAAGCCCTCATCTTCAGGAACCAGTGTGCCCAGTCAGCACAGGCACGGCCAGAGGGGGAGAGATGCCTCAATAACCCATCCTCCATGGCCTCCTCAGCTATGAGGCATAATGGAATGGTATGGAAACTGAGGTGATAGCCAGGGCGGAGTCCATGCCAGTAGGCCGAGATAGCCATAGTCCAGGCATACCTAAGAAGAAAAGGGTCTTGTCAGTCCTATCTTTTTCTCATGCCAATTCAAGCATCAATTTATCTCAGAATCCTTCCCGTGTCCCACGATCATTTCTAACAGTCATGGCTGTTGTTAAATCTATCTCAGTCTTTCCCAACCTACAAATCTGTTGGACTTCATCACTTAGAAGCCTCAAGTTAATGCTCCAAAACACTTCAGGTTGACTTTAAAGATATGGGGATTGAAAATTAACCTAATATAGGAGGAGTGGCAGAGCCTGTGGGAGGAGTCAAAAGAGGAATGCTCTGGTGCGCGTGCGCATGCTGGCCAGCTGATTTTCAGGCCTTCTGGGCCCACCAGAAGTTGGCAACCGGGTCTCCGGGGGGGGGTGGGGAAGGCAGTTTTTGCCCTCCCCAGACTCCTAGAGGGGCCCTGGAGCCAGGGGGGAGAGAAAAATGGGCCTGTTGGGCCATTGCATGCCAGGAGGGGGGGGGAGGGTCGTACGTGCATGCGTGGGGGTGGGATGCATAAAATTATGGGTGTGGGCACGTGCGTGCATGCCTCCCCAGCCCCCCCACTCCTGGCACGCGATGACAGAAAGGTTAGCCATCACTGGCCTAGAGTCTCTACATTCCCACAGACAGACTAAGTCGAACTCAGCTTGAATTCCATTAACCCTTAACTAGCATCAAAATAGTGCTATTTGTTAGTTTATTAAATTGCTGGGCATAGGCACGAGCAATAAATCAGCTTAACTGAAACTTAACATGTAGCTTTGGTCTTTCATGCCTGACCTCTAAGTAGAAGGCATAAGGTTAGGAAATGATTATTTATGCAACTTTCATTCAAGCCCAAAGCATTTTGTGAGTTCTCTTAGGCCCAATTTGCTTTTCTGATTTCTTTTTTCAGTTACGGGTTGCTGCTTATGTCCCTTCCCAAATTTATCTAATTATCCACAATTTCCATGCATAGTCCATATTAACCAGCGCCCTCTACTTTATAATATCTCTGTCCACTACCTCATTTTTCATCCCCTTCATTCATAATTGGTTTCACAACTGAAACCAATCCTCATCTTTTTGTGCTATATTTTTTTATTGCTGCTTCCCACAATTCTCATTTGCATATTCATATCAGACCCAATTAGTCCCACAATCCTGCATCCTTTTTCCCCTTCAGATCTACATCATTGAAGAGCCTTCCTCGTTGGTCTTCAAAACAACCAATTACTGTCTAGAACATTGCTTCTCAAACTTAGCAACTTTTAAGATATGTGGACTTTAACTTCTATAATTCCCCATTCAGCAAGGCTGGCTGGGGAATTCTGGAAATTGAAGTCCACACATGTTAAAGGTGTCAAATCTGAGAAATACTAATCCAGAATGATCTTTTCCGTCTTCTCCATAAAACAGTTCTACATCAACCCACTTTACATCATACCTCACTTCCAGCTCTCGTTTGCCCCGAGTGTTCCATTATTTTAATCCAATTTCACGTGACTCACCTTATAACACGGGGAAGGAAAGGCACATTTTTGTAGGTGTATTGGTGTAACCACCATTGGACAGTCATGTTCCAACAGCGAATCCCGTCCTTCACTTTAATACAAAATTCTGTACCATATGGATCAATGTTTCTGATTGTCTCATAATCATATGCAACAATAGATGATTCCCCGTCAGCTAATCTGCTTGTTAGAAAAAGAGAAAGAAAATCCTTTATATAGATTTTTCACTCTGGAACTGACTGGAGGTATGCATTCTATGCTGGACTGATCACAAAGACTCTCTTGAGTTAGTACATATATTTTTAAAAACTGTCATTTGATTTAAATAGCTCACCTTCTGGATGGGAAAAGGGTGCAGACTTCTATATAAAATATCTACAGGCTTATAGTACTCTGAACCAAGAAGAGATCAACATTTTCATAAAATGGGATTTTTGTTCATTTATATCCTGCCTTTATTAATTTTTTATAAATAACTCAAGGTGGCAAACATATCTAATATTCCTTCCTCCTCCTATTTTCACCACATAACAATGCTGTGAGGTAAATTGGGCTGAGAGAGGGAGTGGCCCATAGTCCCCCAGTTGGTTTTCATGCCTAAATGGCAGTAGAATTCACCATCTCCTACTGCCGTGATGGCGAACCTATGGCACGCGTGCCACAGGTGGCACGTGGAGCCATATCTGTGGGCACGCGAGCATTGCCCTAGCTCAGCTCCAGCGCACATGTACGCACTGGCCAGCTTATTTTCGGGCCTTCCGGGCCCACCGGAAGTCGGGAAATGGGCCATTTCCAGCTTCCGGAGGGCCTCTGGGGTGGGTGGGGAAGGCTGTTTTCACCCTTCCCAGGCTCTAAGAAAGCCTCTGGAGCCTGGGGAGGGCAAAAAAACGGGCCTGCTGGGCCCACCGATAACCTTTTTGCCGTCATGTGCCAAAAGCGGTGGGAGCACGGGGGGTATTGAATTATGGGTGTGGGCACACCACATGTGACACCCCCCTGCTCCCCCTGCTTTTGGCATGCAACGGCAAAAAGGTTAGCCATTATTGTCCTAGTGATTGCCCCAAAGTCCCCCAGCTGGATTTCATGCCTAAGGTGAAACTAGAACTCACAGTCTCCTGGCTTGTACCCTGGTGCCTTAACCATGAATATAAAGAATGTTTTTCTAAATTTTGGGTTCAGTCACATACCCCCCCCCCCCCCCCCAACTGCCCCGTGAAAATGTTTTGGGCATCTAAAGCATTATGACATGCCCTCATGATTCAGTCTTCATCATAAAATCCCCAATCCAAGAGCTCAGGCTGCATTTATCTGATCCACTTATTCATGCGGTATTTTCTGTCTTCTTTCAACATTGCCCACAAGGCAGATCAAGTTCTGACCAGTGACGAAACCCCTGGATATAAACACATGTCAAAACTCATATCCAGCCCCAGCCCAAATTAAGAAGAGTGACAGGTGAATGTTTTTCCTGCCTGCACAAAATCCACCAGGACTAGTTAAGGAAAATACATTAGAGCCCCACCATTCCCTGGTTTTAGTATCAGGCAGAACAGAAATCAGCAGATGGCAGAGAGCAAATAATGCTCATTCTTTTGTGCCACAGCTGTCAGTATGTATCTTTAGTCTATTCTATTCAGGGAGTCCTCCTCCACCTGCAGCCGAATTTCTGTTACTAAGCAAGGCAGATGTTTAAATGATTCACACCCGATTTTGCAACCTTTTTTGCCACAGTTGTTAACCGAATCACTGCAACTGTTAAGTGAATCACACCGTTGTTAACAAATCAACTTTCCCCCTTGGCTTTGCTTGTGAGAAGAAGCTCCCTGCAAAGTTGCAAATGGCAATCACAGGATCCCGAAACACTGCAATCATCAGCTGGTTGCCAAGCACCCAAATTTTGAACATGTGACTATGAGGATGCTACAATGATCCTAAATGCAAGGACCAGTTGTAAGTCATTGTTTTCAGTGCTATTGTAACTTTAAATAGTTGCTAACGAATGGTTGTAAGTCAAGGACTGCCTGTACGGTTAGTCCTCGACTTACAACCACAACTGAGCCCCAAATCTCCCATTACTAAACAAGGCAGTTGTTAAGTGAGTTTTGATCCATTTTACCACCACGTTTAGAATAGAATAACAGAGTTGGAAGGGACCTTGGAGGTCTTCTAGTCCAACCCCCTGCTTAGGCAGGAAACCCTACACCACTTCAGACAAATGGTTGTCTAATCTCTTCTAAAAAACTTCCAGTGTTGGAGCATTCACAACTTCTGGAGGCAAGTTGTTCCACTGATTAATTGTTCTAACTGTCAGGAAATTTCTCCTTAGTTCTAAGTTGCTTCTCTCCTTGATTAGTTTCCACCCATTGCTTCTTGTCCTACCCCCAGGTGCTTTGGAGAATAGTTTGACTCTCTCTTCTTTGCGGCAACCCCTGAGATATTGGAACAACTTTTTTTCACAGTTGTTAATGAATCATGTGGTCGTTAAGCGAATGTAACTTCTCCCATTAACTTTGCTTGTTGGAAGCTGGTTTGGAAGATTATAAATTATTACACATGATTCCGGGATAGGGCAAAGGTCAGAAACATATGCCAAGAGCCTTGGTGGAGCAGCGGACTAAAGCGCTGTTAAGTAGCACTTAAGTAGTACTTAGCTGCCAGCTGCCTGCAATTACTGCGAGTTCAAATCTCATCAGGCTCAAGGTTGACTCAGCCTTCCATCCTTCTGAGGTAGGTAAAAGGATCTGGATTGTGGGGGCAATAAACTGACTTTGTATAAAAAAGAACACTGCTTGGGGGGCACGAAAGCTCTACTAAGCAGGTATATACAAAAGTATGAAGGCTATTGCTTAACGTATTGTAAGCCGCCCTGAGTCTCCGGAGAAGGGCGGCATATAAATTGAATCAATCAATCAATCAATCAATCAGGTGTTGGTGACCACCTTTAAAGCGCTCCATGGCTTAGGGCCGGGGTACTTACGGGATCACCTTCTGCCACCAATTGCCTCCCACCGGCCAGTACACTCCCACAGAGAGGGCCTCCTCAGGGTGCCGTCAGCCAGACAATGTTGGCTGGCGACCCCCAGGGGAAGAGCCTTCTCTGTGGCGGCACCCACCCTCTGGAACGATCGACCCCCAGAGATATGAGTGATCCCAGACCTCCGGACTTTTCGTCGGGCCCTTAAAACCTATTTCTTTCAATTAACCGGGCTGGCCTGATTTTACGTTGGTTTTAAAATTGACATTAATTTTAATTGAATGTTTTAAAATTATGGGCCAAACTTTATTTAATTATCTTAAAATTATTTTAACTTTTGTATACAAATGTTTTATTCTGGCTGTTCACCGCCCTGAGTCCGAAAGGAGAAGGGCGGTATAAAAATCCAATAAATAATAAAAATAAATATAAATAAATAAATAAATAATAAATAAGCCAGTTGCTAAGTGCCCGAATTTTGATCACATAAGGATTTTTTTTTTAGCCAAGGAAGAGAATGTGTTTAAACTCACCGGATTAGAGATTCGTATTCCTCAGTCGGTCCTTTGCCTGGTTTTGACTTGGCACAAGTTGGATATGCTCCAAGGCCAGCAGTGATGCAGGCGCTCTCAGCGCCATACCAGGTCACATAGTTACGCAGGCGGAAGACAAGGGAAACTGGTATCATGTAGAAAAGACGGAAACAGAACCCTTTTTCGTAGAAGGCAGCATTTTCCACATATTCAGGGGGCCAGATGTAGGAGACAGCCAAAAATGAGGTTGCAAAGACAGGTATCATGGCCAATCTGTAAAGCAGTGGCTTCCATGTAGGAACTTCAGAAGGATTGGGCTGATTCAACCAATCGTCATATGTACGATAGCGATAAAACAAGCCTGGATTTTAAAAACACAGAAGAGAAAGCAATAAAACAAACCAAGACCAATGAGAGATATCTGTCTAAGACAGGAGTGGGCAATAAATAGAAGAGCCTGGTGGCACAGCAGACTAAAGCACTGGTATTAACATTCATTAACATTCAGCTGCCTGCAATTACTGCAAGTTCAAATCTCACCAGGCTCGAGGTTGACTCAGCCTTCCATCCTTTCTAAGGTAGGTAAAATGAGGACCCAGATTGTGGGGGCAATAAGATGACTTTGTATAAATATACAAAAGTATGAAGGCTATTGCTTAACGCACTGTAAGCCGCTCTGAGTCTCCAGAGAAGGACAGCATATAAATCAAATTAAAAAACAAAACAAAACTAATGCCAGCTCAGGAATTCTGGAAGTTGAAGTCCACAGGTCATCAAGTTGCCGTAATTGTCCATCCCTGGTGTAAGAGAATATGCACATTTTAATAATCCGGAATATTGTTGCTTTTTCCACAATATCAATTCCCTTAATTCAGAGCCAGTATCTTGGTTGGGTACAGTAGAAGGCCTGAAAATCAGCTGGCCAATTTTTTTTACTACCGGTTCTGTGGGCGTGGCTTGGTGGGCATGGTATAGCTTGGTGGGCGTGGCTTGGGGACAGCAGGGGAAGGATACTGCAAAATCTCCATTCCCATCCTACTCCAGGGGAAGGATACTGTAAAATCTCCATTCCCACCCCACTCTGGGGCCAGCCAGAGGTGGTATTTGTCGGTTCTCCGAACTACTCAAAATTTACGCTACCGGTTCTCCAGAACCTGCTGGATTTCACGCCTGATTGGGTATTATGGGAAACACCATCCAACATATTTGGAGAGCTTTTATTTTGGAAAGACTGTGTTAAAGCAGGATATGGTTTGGTAAGAATGCCAGGATTTCCTAACTGCACAATTCTGTTTTTCTGAAGGATTTGGCAACAGAAACGTAATCTCTACTATCTTAACTTTTTTCTATGCAATTCTCACAAAGCGGAGGGGGAAAAGCTACAAAGGTGAAAAATTGATGAAAGACATACAGACTAATACAGGGTTCTCCAACCGCCAGTTCGTTGGCAGGCACCGGACTACAACATGCCAGGAACTGGGTCGCGGAAACATGTGAAGCCCCATCCGCATGATGGAGGCAGCATATGAAATCACGCTCCCTCCAGTCTGCAGAAAAATCTCTCTCCACGGAACTGGTCCCTGGTGCCCAAAAGGTTGGGGGCTGCTGGACTAGTAGAAATTATAGTCATTTTTTTTTCCTCATAAGAAAGTTAGTGTCCAACACATTTCTGTAAAAATACAGTTAGTCCTTAATTTACAGCCAGTCACTTACCTACCATTTGAAGTTACAAGGGACTTCCCCAAAGCTACTTACAACCCATTTTCGAAGTTATAATGATCACATATGAACACTCAGCCACATCAGCGGTGAAATTCCGTTGGCTCTATCTGGATCACGTAATCCGGTAGTGCTGGTGGAGGGAAGCTTCGCCCACCCACCCGGATATCATCACGTCCCGTTTTTGACCTTCTGCTTGCGCAGAAGGCTCTGGGCATGCATGGAGGAGGAGTGCACATGCTCACATTTGCAAAACGGTAGCGAAGGTAAGTGAATACCACCCCTGAGCCACATGATTCTGTTTGGGCACTTGGCAAATAGCTTACCTTTTCTGCTGTTTGCAATATCCAGCTGAAAAGGCAAGCTAGTTGCCAAGTGAATCATAACTGGGCTTGTGTGTATGCAGCCATTGCTTAATGATGTGGCATTCACCTAACAACGGCTACAAAAAAAATTGGATCTGGTTATGCCTCAATTTATGACTGCAATGATGATCATAATGGCTTAAATTATGGTCATAAGTTGAAAAGGACCTGTAATAGAGCCCATGCTTACACAGGCACACCACCAAAATCAACAGACAGCTGACATAAAAAGCAGACAAGAGGGCAAAGCTGGAATGGGCATTATTCTTTTTAACTTGCTCTGATCTCTTACCTTTTCCTTTAAAGAGAAGTCTTGTTACAAAGAATAGCTCTTCAGCCCAGGATCTTCTCTTATTGATAACAGAACAATAGAATAATAATAGACCCTAAGCCTAGACCATTCTGGACAAATGCCTGTTTAATCTCTTCCTAACAATCTCCAAGGATGGTGCACCCACAACTTCTGAAGGCAAGTTGTTCCACTGAATAATTGTTCTAACTGTCTTCTTCGTTCTAGGTTGAATCTCTCTTTGATAAGTTTCCATCCACTACTTACTTGCCCTCAGATGCTTTGGAGAATAGTTTGTCCCTCTCTTCTTTTTGATAGCCCCTGATATATTGATGCTTATATATATATGTAGTAAAAAAGTACCAACATTTTAAAATGTTCATAAACCGACCACTCATAAGGCTGTCAAAAGGAAAATGCATCACAGAGATTTGTACCTGTAGACATAGTTCACTTTCTATTAGGTAGTTCACCTACCTGTCATAAGCCCCACATAGCAGTAACTGTAGCACATTATCTCTGGCAGTCCAGGTATTTCAGAAATCACGCCAATCGCTGGAGACTTGATACCTGATGTCACTTCCTGTTCCTTCGCCTGAATGAATTCTTGCACTTCACTGGCTATGCTCACCATCTGGAGACATCAATTAAAATACAGAAGGAAGGACTTTCTTCCTCTTAACCTAAGAATTCTCCCTGCCCTTAACCAACCACAGTTTAGTGCCAGCTACCTTGAGGGTGAGCAAAAGCTGCACAGATTTGGTCAAATGTGTTGTCTGGGGAAACTTGAAGGAAGTAAATTTGTGGAAAAAGAGCAGGTACGAAAATGTCCATCCTAATGTCAGAGAGCAGGAATGCCTATTTTAAAAAAGAGAACATGTAATGGTTAAGAAATCATCCACATCATAATTTCATGCATATATATGCCTCTGTTCTTGTATTCACCTCTATTCTAACCAAACATGCATTTCCATATTGTTGAGGTGGAGTTCACACTTGGACTACACTATAATGTGCATTGTTTGGTTTTGATTTAGCATGGTAATGTGCTTAGGGTCACATATGAACAAGGCTGCGGAGTATGGGGAAAAGGGTCGGGAACTTTCTAGATACACACAGGTGCACATAGTTATCCTGTAGCAATTCATATAATGATCTCAGCTTAACAAAGTACACACACACACACACACACACACACACACTCAACTTGCAACAGTTCATTTAGTGACCATTCAAAGTTACAACATCACTGAAACAAGTCACTTATGACTATTTTTCACATTTACAATTGTTGCAACATCCCCGTTGTCACGTGATCAAAATTCAGACAGTTGGCAACTGACTCACATTTATGACGATTGTGCAGTATCCTAGAATCATGTGATCATCTTTTGCAGCTTTCTGACTAAGTCAAACCAGATTCACTTAACAACTGTATTACTAACTTAACAACTACAATGATTCACTTACAACTGTGTCAAGAAAAGTTATAAAATGAGGCAAAATTCACTTAACAAATTTCTCACTTAGCAACATAAATTCTGGGCTCAATTGTAGTCATAAGTTGAGGACTTATGTATATACAATTGCATATGTATATACAATTTCACAACAGCTTTTTATAGAATCTGATCTGTTTCATGACCTCCTTCCCATGGATTCTTTCTATGCTTTCACTTCTAACTTCACTTTTATGCTGGGAAGAGAACAGGAAGGGGGAAAAGTAACCCTTTTTTTGAGCTTTTGGCATGCCAGCCCCTTTGTTAAGCTGCTCTTGCTGACATCTGGGTCTCTTTTCCAAAATCTGCAGTTCTTTCCACCAGCTCCTTTGCTCAGCAGATCTCTATTTTGGACTTTGTGTGATCCTGCTGGATTTCTAACTTTCCTCTCTCCTTCTTGATACATACAATACACCGGCCCACACCATACAAAAACAACTTTAGGAATACCCAATAATTCCTCCTCCTCCGCTACTTAATGCTTTCTTATAGATTTATAGAAGTGAGCAAGGTGTTTAATTAGACGCTAAGCTAGTTACTGTCCATAGGATACTGAGCCTCATTTTGCCACTCTCCTCCAGCCAAGATCCTTTAACCATTGTGCCTATTGCATCATCCCAAATTCATTATGTCAGCCCTTCCAGATAAACCAGATAGGAAACACAACTAGATACTAATTCTACTTTATTGCAAGGCTATATTAACAGAATCTTGCAAGTGCGAAAGTGTAATTTCTCATTACCACTTTTAACTACTTGGTTCATTAAGATGAGAGCTTCCTGAAGACTTCCAGTTTGGCATCACGGTGAGACTGTTGGAGATAGCGGGGCTCCACGGATCCCGGCTGATTCTTCTCCAATAGGAGGCCCTAAGGGGCCAAAGTCACCCTGGAGAGGTGACGAAGAAAGGAGGGATTCCTTGTCAATCTCTGGAGAGCAGCGGCTATCCTGCTTGATCCAAGGCTTCCTCCTGATTGACAGAGAAGAGATATGGCCATTATGGCCAGAACGAAGCTGGGGCAACCAAAGAAGAAATGAGCTGGAGCAGTGTGTGAATAGGGGATTGGAACTGGATGGAACGATTTTCAACTTCTTTATTAGAGACCCACCCTAAATAAAAGAATTTTTGAAAGACTCCAAAGCGCAAAAAGTGGCAAATTAACACACGAAGATAAAAGTATAGACCCAAAAGAGAAACAAAATTTTAATGGAAGAATATGAAATTTTAAAATATAGAAAGACTGAACTGGAATGTGTCGTGCTGTGAAAAGTGATTTTAATTTGTTGGAAATATTGTTTGGCTGCTGGAAGAAACTGTTTAAAGAAAATGTTTTTTGCTGTTGTTGAACTTTGAACCAGCTGTTAGAGCTTTTGCCTCCTTTTGGTACTGAAACTTAAGAGTTGGGACGCCATATTATTATATAGTTGAAAAAGACTTTGGGGGTGGGGAGTCAAGGTTGATAAAAAAGAAAGGAAAATCAGGACTGATAAGAAGAGAAACAAATGAAAGGCAAACAATATCTGGAAGGCCATTTTTTTGCTTTTCCTTTTCTATCAACTTGTTTTTTGGCACCTTGGGAGTAACTGGTGAGCCTTTTGAAACTTTTCAAAGTAGTATGGATTATAAACAAGAGGAATTGCCTTTGAAACTGAACACTTGATTCTGCGAATTAAAGAGACATAGGGAAATTTAGTGGGCCATTCTGGATTACAAATACTATTTGATAGAATATTTTATGAGGCGAAAGAAGAAAATTTAAATAAGATCTACAAATTTGAATAATTCAGAGGGAGCAAAACGACAGACTTTGAGGACTATAAATACTGTGGAATTTAAGGAGCAGTTCAGGGACTGAGCAAATTCTTCTAATATTGGCTTTTTGGTGCTTTTGGGGACACTGGGATCTGGATGGATTACTGAGTAACTTTTAGCCCATTAAAATAAAGTAAAATGTTACAACAAGGAAGAACAAATACATCCCAAATAAAAATACTATTAATACTTCAAAATATTCAGGAAGCTATGACAAGGAACCATAGGGAGATGATGGAACTGATGCACGATACAGATACGAGACCAGGAAATCTCCAGCAAATGATAATGAAAAATGAACAAAACATTCAGATAATAGAGGAGAATTCAGAAGGAGTAGAGGAAAGAATAGAGGAGATAAATCAAAAAATTACACAAGTAGATTAAGATACAGAAGAAATAGTAATTTTTTAAAAAATAAAACAGGTAGATTATTTCCCAAGAGGCCAAAATGTAGAAGAGAGCAAAGAGAAAGATCCCCAGAAGGGATGAAATAATTATTGATGGGTGTGTGAGAGAGTAGACAGTGAGAGGCAGATGTGGAGGCAGAGGAAATACTTAGACTAAATATGAGTGATGTAAAGGGATACAAGATCCCAAGGAAGGAGCATGGTAGATTGATCAAAAAGTCAGTAAGAGTTGAAATACTAAAAAGGGCAAGAGATGATGGATAGATACAGAATACCTCTTAATATGGGATTTGTCTTACTAAAGATTAGAAAATAGAGTAGGAAATTAGAAATTGGGAAAATGTTATTATGCATACTGTCACATAAGTTACTATAATTACTATATATATGTAAATGTTAGAAATTGAAAGACTACTACTATGTATGCTTAAATGGTAAAGGGTAAGAGATGAAGATAAAGGGATGCAGTGGCTCAGTGGCTAAGACACTGAGCTTGTCGATCAAAAGGCCGGCAGTTCAGCGGTTCGAATCCCTAGTGCTGCATAATGGGGTGAGCTCCCGTTACTTGTCCCAGCTTCTGCCAACCTACCATTTCAAAAGCACGTAAAAAATGCAAGTAAGAAAATAGGGACCACTTTTGGTGGGAAGGTAACAGCGTTCTGTGCGCCTTTGGCATTTAGTCATGCCAACCACATGACCATGGAGACATCTTTGGATGGCGCTGGCTCTCAGCTTTGAAATGGAGATGAGCACTGCCCCCTAGATTCAGGAACGACTAGCACTTATGTGCGAGGGGAACTTTTACCATTACCTTTTAAGAGATGATAGATACATAATACTTCTTAATATGGGAATTGTTATATTAGGGGTTAGAAGAAAGAGATAGAAAGTAGAAATTGGAAAACAATACTATGTGCACTGCTACAAAATATAATACATTATAACTACAATGTATATGTAAATCTTAGAAATTGTATACCTAAACAGTATTATTATTATTATTAGCATTCTGTATAAAGTAAATTGACCCAGACAATGTACTGTTCACTAATAAGCACTCATATATGTTAAAGAAAAAAAACATTAAAAAATCATAAAAAGAAAAAAGATGAGAGCTTTCTAAGCATTTTTTCCCTGACTACTAAGCCACTGGGGGCTCCTGCCGCTCTTCTCTGATGGTTTCCTAGGCATCATCTCCTTATTTCCCAAGGTCATCCACATATCCCATTACATCAACTCATCTTGTAACATAGGCCCATATCTAAAGAGCTCACTATTCCTAAAGAGCTAATATTTCCTTCTCCATAATCCCTGCCTACATGTTTCTCAGGCTCTCTACTAATTTAATTTAGAGTTTAGAACTAGGAGCATTGGGAAGTCAAATATCATTTTGCTTTGGAGATTCAGTTCATTTTCCTACAGCTGCCCAGCATACTACTCTTCTCTTCAGACTTCCAAAACCTTCAAAACTTCTCAGACTTTCAGACACAAACACCAAAAACATACAAAAACATCCCTGCAACATTTTGCCTAATCAAATGGTGTTTTTTTTATCCATTTACTTTGGTGAGATTTTGATGATAATCCATGTCCCCATGATGGTGACAAAGGAATGGATGGTGTGGATGCCACAAGCAGCCAATGTAAGTCCAAGGCCCACAGCAGCTGCCCCATATTTCTTGAACTTCAATCCTACAGAAAAAGAAAGGAAAACAAATGCCCATCACCAAATATCCAGACGCCAATCTGAGAATTTAAGACTGCGAGTGTGGAAATTTGAAACCTGGTAACAGCCATATTTTGTAACAAGTTTATTTTAACAACTTTCAGTTTCTCTGAGTGGCTTAACTTGCTGAGAAACTCAGAGAGTTTGATTACTTTATGATTCAATAATTCATTTTCAGGGAAAATGTGTTAAATCACTAGCTATGTACTGATAGAAGAAAAGATTTGTAGCTCAGGGTTAAACTGTAGAATCCTTGGTGCTCTCTGAGATTGATGGTTTTGTTGCAGAAGTTTCATTACCAAACTAGGTAACATCATCAGCACTAATAATGAAATGTCTGCAAGAAAGCCACCAAGCTCAAAGAGGACCAAGGACCCCACCGTAACCAAATTAAAGCCATAATCTTTAAAAATCAGAGACTGCAGAATTCATAGGAAGAGATTGTGGCCATCCTCATTCTTCAGTATCTTCTTTTAAAACAATCCGATTATCTGGGATGGAATAAAATATCACCAAGTTCTGACTATCTACTGCTAAATTCAAGATTAAGGCCAATAGGGTGGTCTCACATGTTATATCAAATGATAATATGATTCTAGCTAGAATGATATGAAATGCAGACATTATGGCCTGTGAATGACGCTTTATGATTTAGCTTTAGGTGGCTTATTCAAAAACTTCGACATAAGAAAGCTTTGCATAATGTGTGAGCATCCCCACTGTGGTTTAATTAGCAAACCATGGCTAAAACAAGTTTTTGCTGAACACGAATAAATCTGGCCATACTCTAGTCTTTATCTGGAATTCTTCTTATTTTGCTGACTTATTTCAGACTTTATCTGGAATTCTTTTCTTTTTTTATCTCAAAACCAGATGCATCTCAAATCCCCATCTTTTAAGCTTCTGTATCTTAGGAAAACTCCTCTTTCAGGCTCTCTCCAATCAGCCCTTGAAAGTCACCAAGCTAGTGGCAAGTCCTGCTGGCCCAAAACCCAGGAGAATTTCCAATGAAGACCATAGCTGTCTTAGCACTTACCCCTTTTCTTGAAGACGAAGCCAATGGGAATTGGGGCAAACATGAACACTGTGTAAACAACCCCGACGGACGAAATTGTATCTGCCAAAAGATTCAGAGTGAAGCTAGTTACAGCAAGAAATTGTGAAAGTGCTACCATAGACAGGTCACCCATAAGCCATAGCATCACCCTTAAAGATGGTTTTGGTGAAGTGGAAAATGTGATGTGATCCAGCCGTTTTGGATCACAGACAGGCATGATACAGATGTGTAAAGCAAGGAGGTTAGGGAGGTCTTGCATCCAATGATTCGGATCTTGATGGCAAGGATAAGGGGCTATTATTTTAATGCAATTATACGCAATAGAATCAAAGAGCCATGCTGCCCCCAACTCTGTTTCAAAAAAATTAAAACACAGTGTATGGTTACTTTAATCTGCGACCCCAAGATGTAATTATGAGCTACGGATTTTGATAATTTTTAAAGTGAGTTAACGAGTTGAGGAAGACTAGTGAAGTCTCCGTCACTCTGAATTTGGTTGCACGTTAGCCACGCTTCCATCCATGTTTTTCTTGACAATTCTAAGAAAGGAGATACCTTCATCTACTTCTGAGATGATCTTCAACTTCCCCAACTTTAAACTTTGAGTTGGAGAACAGAATAATGGAGTTGGAAGGGACCGTGGGGATCTTCTAGTCCAACCCCAGGCTGAGGCAAGAAACCTTGCAGGAAACACTATACTATTTCAGACAAATGGTTGTGCAAATCTCTTCTTAAAAACTTCCAGTGTTGGAACAGCCACAACTTCTGAAGGCAAGTTGTTCCACAAATTAATTGTTCTAACTGTCAGGAAATTTCTCCTTAGTTCTAGGTTGCTTCTTGATTAGTTTCCACCCATTGCTTCATGTCCTGTCTTCAAGTGCTTTGGAGAATAGCTTCACTCCCTCTTTATTGGAACAGTGCGATCATGTCGCCCCTAGTCCTTCTTTTCATTAAACTAGACATTTACCCCATACATCTATTAGAGAGAACATTATAGAGCAGTGTTTTCCAACCTTGACAACTTTTAAGATATGTGGACTTCAATTCTCAGAATTATTCTTTTGAAATGTTATGAGGAGTGAAGGTCAGGAAGAGAGGCGAACAGCGAAAAAGGAAAAGAATGCAGCTAATTCAAAGCTAACTGCCAAAAGCAGAGTTTGCGAGGGTTACAAGTTAAGCAGATTTCAAGACAGCAGACAAGATTGAAGTCTCCTCCTGCAGCTTATGGAAACATGCTGTCCCACCCTGGCTACACGCCAGGTTTGTCTGTGAACAAATATTTTTCCTCTTGGCCTCACTGCCTTTTGCAGCTGGAATGATAGAGAGCGTTCTGAAAAGGTGGGTGGCAGGGTCAACCATTTTTCTTTCGGGAAATGGTGCAGGATGCTGCAAATGGCTGCCATTGTGGGCTGATTGCCAAAATGTGGTCATGTGAGGGAGACATCCTGGCCATTTGAACTTCAGAAGTGGATCATAAGTACCTTTTTTTTTTTTTTGGTGAGGGGTGGGTGTTCCATGGTAACTTTGAATGGTTGCTAAGTGACTGATCATAAGTCATGGACTCCCTGTAATTACTGATTTATTTATTAGTCCAGTGTTTCTCAACCTCAGCAACTTTAACATGTGTGGATGTCAACTTCTAGAATGCTGGCTAGAGAATTCTGGGAGTTGAAGTTCATACATCTTAAAGTTGCAAAGTGTGAGAAACATTGCACTGATCAGATTGTTTGCCTATCCAAAAATGAGGCAAGGAACAGCCAAGGAAAAGGAACCCGTTTTAAAATGCCTCCCAATTTATGTGGATTATAAAGACTCTATACAGACCAATTTATGTGGATTATAAAGACTCTCAAGCGATACTCAAACTATCCCAAGTGATTTTTGTTCATGAACAGCTGGAGAATTACAGGTAGTCCTCGACTTACGACCACAACTGAGGCCAAAATTTATGTTGCTAAGCGAGACAATTCTCAAGTGTTCCATTTTCTTGCCACAATTGTTAAGTGAATCACTGCAGTTGCTAAGTTAGTCACACAGGCTGTTAAGCGAATCTGGCTTCCCTACTGATTTTGCTTGCCAGAAGGTTGCAAAAGGGGATTATATGAACGCAGGACACTACAGCTGTCATAGATATGAGTCAGTTGCCAAACATCTGAATTTTGATCCCATGACCATGGAGATGCTGAAATGGTTGCAAGTGTGGAAAATGGTCATAAGTCACTTTCTTCAGTGCCTGTGAACTGTTGTTAAGCCGAGGACTGCCTACCTGTACAGAATGATCCAACCAAAGGAATTCATCTCAAACTAACCCAGATTGAACAAAGAGAAGTCAATATTTGACTTGGAGGAAAACAGATACTTCACATATACCCTACTTCCTTCCTGGAACTTTCAAGAAACACCTGGCATCTTAAATGCTTGTACTGTATCACCATGGCTATTTTTATTTCCAAATGTTCTTGCAGAGTCACTTTCACTTTCTAATTCCTGTAAGCAGTGCTAAACAATCTGAAGCCCCGAATAAACCCTTTAACCAAGCATCAAATTTCAGCAAGAAAACCATGAGCCCATATATAGGCATTTTGTGTTATTTTTAAGAGGTGATAAGTTACTAAAATTGTTTAATAATTTGTTGGAATGAAGGTGGGAAGTCAGTCATGTCTTTATTTCTTTTCTTTTTGTTTACTATATTCTTACTTTTCAATTCCCCTATTCTTTTCTAGTGTTTCTTTTTATTCTTTTACTGTTCTAATTATAATCTTTAATAAAATTACTATAAAAACAGCATAGTTAGAGCTTCTCAAACTTTCTTAGCTCTAATCCCTTAGAATAATACTGGTAGTTCTCAATTTACGACTGCAATTAGGACCCGAATTTCCACAAGGCAGATGTTAACTGAGTCACATCCAATTTTATGCTACGGTTGTTAAGTGAATCACAATGGTAGTTAAGTGAATCATGCAGTCATTAAGTGAATCCGGCTTCCCCCATAGACTCTGCTTGTTGGAAGCTAGCTGGGAAGATCACAGATGGCAATCACATAATCTTGGAATGCTGCAACTGTCACAGATACTTGCCAATTGCCAAGCGCTAGAATTTTGATCACATGACTGTGGGAATGCTACTGTAAGAGCAAGGCCGGTTGTAAGTCATTTTTTTCAGTGCCATTGTACTTTTAAATAAATGGTTATAATTCGAGGACTATCTGTCAGTGAATTTGCATTACCAACTTTCATACTTCGTTAAGCCACTAGGATTGCCAACTTCAGCTGAAGCCAGTTCTGGGGATTTGCCAGAGCCCTGTAGGCCTCAAATAACTCAAATAACAAAATAGAAAGCAAGAATGGAACAGGAAGCATGGACAAAAGTGAAAGTGATATTTTTATCAATGCCCAAGAGTCAAACAAGAATGTAAGTACAAATAAAATATGAAAATGATAGTAACTAATGTTATGCAATGGAGATGATGGAAACCAGTGGTGGGTTGCTCCCAGTTTGCCCCAGTTCGGGCAAACTGGTAGCAGTGGCGACGGTGGCAGGCTCCGCTCACCCAGTCATCATCAAAAACGCTCTGCGCAGGCACAGAAGTGCCACACGCTCGCTTGGAAACCAAACAAAGTGCAGATTAATCTACTCATTTTTTCAAGGCTGCATAAACAGTTTTCATGCAAACTTTGGCAGCAGACATCTTCCTTCACCCAACACGTCCTTTCAGCCTCAGCCCCCACATGCTCAGTTAAAGGTGGTAGGGGTGGAAGGAAAATTATTCAGTGTCAACTCCCTAATTTTTTTTTTTTATTTATCCCAGCTCTTAAACCTCCTTATTGGCATTTGGTGCGTTATTACTCTTTCTGGGAGAGGTAGGGAGGGTAACAGAAGGAATGTTAGAGATAAACAACCAAAACACTGAAGATAAGTGCATTGGGAGTTTATCACAGACAGGGGAAACTAAATTCAAGTGGCAAAAAGCTCAAGAAGAAATAATTCAGTTGCAAAAGTTTCTGCCTTAATAAACTCACGAGGTTGGGAAGCTCTAAACTCTACTTTCTAAGACGCTGTATCTAGCCTCAAAGTAGCACTAGACTCAACACTCACAATCCAAATTACTTAAATTGTTGCTTCCCGATCTTGCCCCATTGTGTGGGACCCCAGCTTAATGTTAGTGCTGCTACAATTACTGTAGCATCTTCTTCCTTTAGTTTATGGCAATCGGTTGGAATGAGTAGCCATCAGGGTCATCCTCAAAAAAGCCAGCAAAACTCGGTTTTAACACCCCCATCTTGCTCACCTTCTGTCAAATGGCGCCAGAAGTTTGACCACCCGTTGCCCATTTTTGCAGCGTGGATTATGGGTGAGTGGCCGGATCGCGAGCGTGAACACAGCTACCTCCTGCCAAAGTTTACCCAGAAAGCGATTTTTATTTAGCACGGGGGAGGAGAGAAGGGAGGGACTGCAACCACAGGGCGTGTCGTCTATTTTTCCGATTCTGGTCGTGAACTCAGTCCGGAAAAGCAAAGAACGGGAAGAGGCTAGTTCAAGGTTCTCCAACCTTGGCAACTTTAAGACTTGTGAACTTCAATTCCCATAATTCCTCAGCCAGCTTTGCTGAGAGCTTCAATTCTGGGAGAGCTTCAAAGTTGCAAGGTTGGAGACCTCTGGGCTAGAGATGTCATATCTTGCAAGCTTAGAGACACGTGTAGGCATGCATACAGATGGATAAATAGAGACTGTGTAAGTGTCCTCAGGAAGGCCACTGAATGTCTTTCTTTTTTAAAAAAAAACAACTCATAAAGGCATAAATTACATCTATCATCTTGGTAGGCTGCTGCTGTAGGATTAACGCAACTTTCAGTAATTATCTCGGAGTTACCGCTCTTCTGCACCAGTTAACTCTCGAGCCAAGCCCGACGAAGCGAGACAGCGCGTTCAAACCTGTCCGTCGAAGGCCACCGTATCGGCGCTTTTTTTTTTAACGCCGCCAATAGTATTCTGGGAAATGTAGTAATTTGGTGCATAAACCACATAATCCCATAAATAAGAAGTAATTAATGATTTGATACAGAAGGCGAAATCGGATGCCTGTTGCTGTCTGTTTCTTTGGGGGAGCGGCTTCTTCTTATCAATCTGATCCATACTAACATGTTTAATTTTTAAAATATATTTGTTAATTTGTGCCAAAGTGCTTGTTTGTATGGACTTTCTATATCTATCTAAACGTTTGTATGAACTTTCTATTTATGTTATAAAGTCCATATTTTGGATAGAGAGGACCATTGGTTTGAAAGAGGGGTAAAAGCATCAATCTGTGTTGGAACTGAATACCCCTCCCTTACAGAAGGGGAGAAATTTAACCCCACATGTCTCTAGTCCACAACAGCCCTTGCAGAAGTTCCAAGAAGATTCCACAACCAATTGCACCCTGAGGGCACTGATAAACCCCCAGGTAGCTTCAACAGCTCTCAGAGAGTGTGCTAATGGCAAGATGGCTGCAAAGAAATGCAGTCCTTCCAATCCCTTTCCACCATCTGTCAGAATCTGTCCTTTCATCCCCTCACCATCCAGTCTCGACTGACAGTTCCTATTCTTCAATCCCCCAGTCATCAGAACCGATGAAGCTTCTTTGATGAGAAGCGAAACATTTTCTTCTTCCTCAAGGAAAAAATAGTCCAGTTGCCTTTTGAATAAACCTTGGAGACATACCAACATTGAAACACATATGCAGTATTCCAGATAAAATGTTCCTGTATATACCATACTGATTAAAAGCAAACATGTGTTGTGTATCTCTCACTTTCTTATAAAAACAATTTTAGCACTCTGCCCCTTCTTCATATTTGCTGATTTATTCTTCAACACTTTAAAAATATTTTTTGTAAACTATTTAAGCCATTGGGCAAATGCACATTCATGTTGAAGCAGTATGTCCATTTAAGGAGGAAGCAGATTAAAATCCCTGGGATGAATTGTTCAGGCCTCTACCCACTGTAGTTAAATAATGCCTATCATGTAAAGGAGTGGTGGGTTTCAAAATTTTTTACTACCGGTTCTGTGGATGTGGCTTGGTGGGCATGGTATGGCTTGGTGGGCGTAGCAGAGGAAGGATACTGTAAAATCTCCATTTCCACCCCACTCCAGAGAAAGGTTGCTGCAAAATCTACATTTCCTCCCAATCAGCTGGGACTTGGGAGGCAGAGAATAGATGAGGGACGGGCCAGTCAGAATTTTTACTACCGGTTTTCCAAACTACTCAAAGTTTCCACTATCAGTTCTCCAGAACTGGTCAGAACCTGCTGAAACCCACCTCTGATGTAAAGGTAATCCTTGTTTATTCATCACCTTTCAGACTGGCAACAATTATTAAGCAAAGTGTCATTAAATGAATCCAGTACTGTGCTTAAAATCTTAAAACCTTTAAAGACCTTTACAGCAGGGGTGAAATCCTGCTACTGGAGAACCGGTAGCAGAAATTTTTGAGTAGTTTGGAGAACTGGTAGGGGAAATTTTGAGTAGTTCAGAGAACCGTCAAATACCATCTCTGGCTGGTCCCAGAGTGGGGTGGGAATGGAGGTTTTGCAATATCCTTCCTCTAGGAGTGGGGATTTTGCAGTATCCTTCCTCTGGAGTGGGGTGGGAATGGAAATTTTGCAGTATCCTTCCCCTGCCACACCCACCAAGTTACATCACGCCCACCAAGCTCCGCCCACAGAACCGGTAGCAAAAAAAAAATTGAATTTCAACACTGCTTTAGTCACAAAGTTACTTTGTCTTCACTGATGTAACTGTGAACAATTGTTAAACGAGGACTTGGCCAATAAAGA
>WNWU01013574.1:1302853-1348486 GCA_012654045.1 Ptyas mucosa
GGGGTGGGGGGGCAGGGATTTTTGCTACCGGTTCTCTGAACCACCTGCCTCCATCGCTACCAGATTGGGTGATCCGGTCCGAACCGGGAGCATTTCACCCCTGGGGTTGGGATTATGTGTTAAGCAACCCAGAAGCTTTGATAAGAAAAGCATTAAATGTCCTTCAAAATATCCTGATGGGATCACCCTATAACTGTGATGGCGAACCTATAGCACGCCAGCCATCGCCCCAGCCCAGCTCCACCGCACTTGTGCCTCCCACCAGCCAGCTGATCTTCAGGGCACATGCGCAGGGGGTGCAGGTGGCTTTCCATGCCCAAAATGGAGCGTGGGGCGCATGCACAGGTGTATGTGCTCGCATTGCATTTTGGGGATTCAGGCACATGCGTGTGCATTTGCACACACGCATTTTGGGCACTCAGCACCAAAAAGGTTAACCATCACTGCCCTATAGCCAAGAAGATGGAGAACCCGAGATGAATTCAGCTTGGTGAAGGAGTAGCTCTGCTGGCTTTCAGGAAAAGGAAGGCTGAGCTGAGAAGTATGCAAGAGCTCAGTGGGGTTTGAGCAAGACAAAAATTGCAATGGATATCAGTTATATATATTGGATTTACTGAAGGAGTCAGGGAAGTGTGATAGTTGAAAGAAACTAGAACTAGTATAGACATTTAAGATTGTTTCACCATCTAGAGCCGTGATGGCGAACCTATGGCACGGGTGCCACAGGTGGCACGCGGAGCCATATTGGTGGGCACGTGAGTGTTGCCCTAGCTCAGCTCCAGCGCGCATGCACGCACCAGCCAACTGATTTTCAGGCCTTCCGGTCCCACCGGAAGTCGGGAAACTGGCTGTTTCTGACCTCCGAAAGGCCTCTGGGGGGGATGGGGAAGGCTGTTTTTGCCCTCCCCAGGCTCCTAGAAAGCCTTTGGAGCCTAGGGAGGAGGAAAAATGGACATACTGGGCCCACCGTGCCATCGCATGCCAAAAGCAAGGGGAAGTGGGGGGGGTCATGTGCGCATGCACGGGAGAGCAGGGCACATTGAATTATGGATGTGGGCACCCGCACCCGCAGCCCCCCATGCTCTCCCCGCTTTTGGCACGCAACGGCAAAAAGGTTAGCCATCACTGATCTAGAGGATGGTTAGCTTTTTGGGAAGAAGACGACATGTGAAATCCAGCTCCTTATAGTAAGGGCCAGGAGATTTCTCATATTCAATGTGCATTTTCTGCTGCTTTGTCAGCACCAGCAAGATGTAACTGTGCAAAAAACTAATATTTTTGTTTCTTTTTTTCTTTTTTTTAACAAAAACAATTTTATTTTCCAAGTACCTTCCAATAAAATACTAGTTTGGACCAAAAATAATGCAAACACAAGCAGGTTCATGTACAGTTTTCCTTAAGACATAAACGTATTACCTGAGCAATCATTTTTCTGATAGCTAATATATTTGTTTATGTTTTGCAAACTAAAACCCACCTTTTTATACTCGGTGTACACATTTTAGGTTCCATAAGACACAGCCCTATACGCCCTAAGAAGTTTTAAATTTTTTTCAGCCCCAAATATCATGGCTAAAAAAAAATCAAACATGCATTTGTTCCTTATATTTAACAGTAACATACTTAAATATGGCAGTCTTTGTGTGCAACATCTGATTTCTTTATTAGTTCACCAGCCCCACCTGTACCTCTATATTAGCGAACTAATCTTTTGTGTTTCCATCACTTTTGTGTAACAGGTTCCAGCCCTGTAAAAATCTGCTTACATTCCAGAATCTCACCTCTGTGAGCAACAGGGTCACTGATTCAAGATTTTGTGAGACCTAACACATTTTTGCACATCTCTCTGTACAAGTGATCAAAACATTTGGATGGAGCTTTTTTTTCTTAAATCTTATCATTTCTATATAATTACCAAATCTGAGTTGCCAAAATCTGGATGATCATTGGATGGAAGCTGCCTTCTAATGACCATCCTGATTTTTGCAGCTCAAATATGACAGCCTCACCTCTTATCTACCCAAGGGCAAAGTCCCAAATTCACCCTTTCAAGAAATCTCATTATATATGCAGATATTTTCAAGGCTACTATGACATTTAAAGAAAATAAAAATGACAGTGAAAGTTGGGGATCAGTTAGTTACAGAATGCGTATCACAGAACTAAAAATCCTACTGGTTAAAGGACAGAGAAGGTGTGATCCTTCAGATGCTATGCAGTTATAATATATATTCCATTGCCTATAATATTGTTATATTTGGCTGGAGTTCCATAACAGCCAGTAGGGTGTAATTCCTTTACCCTATCCCTGTGATGGCGAACCTATGGCACATGTGGCAGAGGTGGCATGCAGAGCCTTTTCTGCAGGCATGCGAGCCATCGTCCCAGGTCAGATCTCCGTGGCGTTTCTTTTGTGAGCTTCTGTTTCCCTGCAAACAACGAAACAGGAGCTCACAAAAGAAAAAGATCTTACCTTTTGCTGAGCTGCCGGTGTTGGGATGCCCTGCCTCCTGCCGGCCAGATGCCCGTGCATGCCCGTGCATGCACATGTGCGCGTGTATGTGTGCGTGTGCAATTTGCAAATTGCGTGTCTAAAAGGTTCGCCATCACTGCCCTATCCTATAAAATGGCTGAGGTTTGGACTTAAAAATAAATGAAAAGAAAAACAAGACTATAGAGGAGTCTGAAGATTCCTAAACTTTATGGAAGTAGAGTGAAAGCTAGAAAGAAAACCTAACAAAAAAGAGGGTCAGAACAGTATTTCTCATCTTCAACAGCTTTAATATGGATGGACTTCAACTCCCAGAATTCCCCAGTGAGCATGTGGGTTGAAGTCCATAGATCTTAAAATTGCTGAGACTGGGAAACACTGAGTTAGAAGTTAAGATCTGGAGAAGGTTTTTTTTTCCCCTCAGAATCCCCTGGTGTTGAGTAGAATAGCCTAGATGGCAATATTTTTAGGATTTCTAAATCACCTTGTCACAAAGCAGACCAAAAGTAGGGATTTCCAAGTTCCGTCTCGGATTACTTCCTTCAATCCCCACCTACAGTCATGACATATATCAAAACTAGACTTACACCGTTTGATTTGTTCCCTTAGCCTCCGGGGCCCTATGGTAGCGTTCCTTCCTGTGGGTATATGGCAACATCAACTTTTGCCCTCTCATTCCTGTTGCTTGGGATTCTGTGGAGAACCCTGTTTATCTTTTGGGGAGCTCCATTTCCTCTGGGTCCCCAACACTGTTCCCAGCAGGAAGAAAAACACAGCTCCCGCATGGACGCAGTAATAGACTGAACTCCAATAGCGAATGGTATCCTCAAAGGTAAGCAACACAAAACCCATACACATGTAGTCATAGGCCCTCATCTTCAGGAACCACTGTATCCAGTCACCCCAAAGACGCCCAGATGGGGAGAGGTGCTTCAAGAATCCACTCTCCATGGCCCCCTCAGCTGCTAGGCAGAGCGGGATGGTAAGGAAGCTGATGTAGTACCCAGGGTGGATCCCATGCCAGTAGGCCGAGATAAGCATTGTCCAGGCACTCCTAAAAAGAAGATTCTGATCAGTCCTATATTCATCCCCTCAAAGCAATCCAAGCACCCACCTATACCAAAATTCCTCATAGCCCCCCTGATCATTCCCAACTCATGGCTCTTCTTAAATTTCGCTCAGTCTTTCACAACCTACAGTGTTGGACTTCCAAGATCCCAGTCAAACTATGCTGGCTTGAGAACAATGGAAGCTGAAACCTAGCATCTCTAGAGCAGGGGTCCCCAATACGCAGGCCCTCTGTGTATTGAGCTGAGCATGCATGCGTGTGCATGCTGGCCCACTGCTTGTGAGACTCAGTTTCCCTCTCACCCCCACCATCCACTGGGCCGCCAAGCTGCAAAGGTTGGGGACACTGCTCTAGAGTATACATAGATGGGAAACGATGATTATGCAATTTTTAAAAAAAATTATTAACTGTCTGTACTACTCATCTCACCTGGATGGGTAGTATAGCCATCCAGGTAAGCCTCAATCAGCCTCATAATCTTGTAGGGTTTAGCTCAAGAGCGTAGATTTTCATAAATCACTTAGATTTTCTGACTTATTCTTTCTTTGATGGCAGGTCACTACTTCATCTCATCCCAAATCTGTCTAGTGTTCACCCTGAGCACTTCCTGTCCCAGACTCCTTGTCGCACAACATGGTTTCTACGACTTACTCTCATGGCAACCCAACTGACCTCATGCCACCCGGTTCATCAGCCTATCATTTCATCCTCAAAGACTATTTCTTGCCCTGAATAACACTTTATTCGAACCCGATGTCGCTTGCCGCACCTCATGACGTAGGAGTGGAAAGGTGCACTTTTGTAGATGTACTGTGCCAACCACCACTGGACAGTCATGTTCCAATAGCGCATGCCGTCCTTTACTTTGACACAAAAATCTGTTCCATGAGGATCAATGTTTTTGATTGTCTCATAATCATAGGCAACACTGGATGCTTCCCCGTCGGCTGATCTGCTTGCAAGAGAAAAGAAAAATCAATTCCTTCATGCATTGTCCAGAACTGCTCTAAAAATGTTTTCTGTATGGAGTTGACCCAGGGGTGGGCTTCAGATCCTTTAGCAACGGGTTTGCTGCCCCGTTGCTGGGTGGGTGTGGCCATGGTCTAGTCAGTCGCCTGTACCACATCGGGGTGGGTGGGGTGTTTTTCGCCCTCCCCAGGCTCTGGAGGCTTTCTTTGAGCCTCCAGGAGGGCGAAAACAGCTTCCCCCGGGGTCTGGAGGCCCTCCGGAGGACAGAAACAGGCCTGTTTCTGGATTTCCGGAACCTCCAGTAAGCCCGTTTTTTGCCCTCCCAGACCCTCCACGCAGCCCCTGCCACTTACCTGAAATGATGAATGGGCCACATGGAGACTCTTGGGCGTGGCGGGAGGGGCGGGGTGGGGTGGGCGTGATCAGCCAGGGGTGGCATATGGGGGTTCGCCGAACCCTGGCAATACTTGGCTAGAGGATCGCCCAAACCCTGCCGAACCCGCAGGAGCCCACCCCTGGGCTGACCTTAAAAATGCCAATTAGTTTGTTAACGGAAGGAATCTGGCAGTATTTTTTCAAACAAATTAATTCTGATTGGGACTATCATAGACTAATGCAGCACTCCTCCTACTGGGTTCAATAATGGGGCAACTCTACCATCTATTTTGAACACCTTGTGGTTTGGAAGGCAAAATGGTATAGACACACACAAAACAAAACTCTGTAAATTTATACTCAGCTATTTAGAGCTTTTAGGGACCTTGAAGGTCTTCCAGTCCAACTCCCTGCCCAAGGCAGGCGCCTTCATTTTTCATGGGGCATTCATAAGTGCAAAAAAGTTGCCATGTCCCTGAAATGTGGTAATGTGACTGTGAGGGTGGGTAGGCGAATGGGTGCAAGGCAACATTTTACAACAGACAGAAGTGTTTTACAGGCTGCCAAAACATCAAATGGTTGTTTAATGACTGGTCATAAGTCAAGGGTTACCTGTAGTGTCATGGAAAGGTTAGCTCTGCTAAACTATGTTGTACTCTGTATTACTAATGAGTCTTTTGGTTGTGATCTTCAGACTTCTTAAAAATAGTAAATGAAGTTGTCTATACAGGTAGTCCTTGACTTACAATTGAGCCCAAAATTTGTGTTGTAAGGGAAACATTTGTTAAGTGAGTTTTGCTGCATTTTAGTACCTTCCTTGCCACAGTTGTTAAGTGAATCACTGCAGTTGATAAGTTAGTAACCTGGTTGTTAAATGAATCTGGCTTCCCCATTGACTTTGCTTTTATTCAAAAGGTGATCACATGACCTCAAGGCACAGCAATGATCATAAGTATGAACCAGTTGACTTTTTGATCACACGATCATGGGGATACTGACTTTTGATCACACGATCATGGGGATACTACAAAGGTTGTAACTGTGAAAAATGATCACAAGTCACTGTAACTTTGAATGGACACTAAACAAACTGTTGTATGTTGAGGACTACCTGTACATATTTGGCAGCAGGATTTAAGTTTTTACTTTTTGTATGGTCTAAAAGTAAATTTACTAACCTAAAGCAAATGATGCTAGTCCTATGCAACATTGGAGGTAGTTTCTGTAAGCAGTTTTTAGCAAAACTCAAATAGGGCTATTTCATTTCATTTCTCTCTCTCTCAAGGAGTTCAGGTAGCAGCTGTACCTTAATTTTGGAACAAGCAGTATTACCAGGCAAGCTAACGGCCTGGAACTAAACCACCACTGTTCCACAGGGACCTCAGCTAAGTTTCATGCAAGAATTAGAACTGGGTTGTAAGTCAGTTACAATCATATGAACCAGAAAAGGACCAGCATCTGGAGAGAATTTGGAAATCCCGTTTCCATGCTAGAATTAGCACACTTCTTATTTGAAGAAGGAACTTCTCACGACTCCAAAATTGATCTGTAGAACTCAAACACACAAAGGCCCAATTTGTACATTTCAATGAAAAATAAAGAAAAGGCGGACATAAAGCCTCTACAAAGATCATGCAAAAGGTGGAATATTTTAGCTCTACTATATCTAATGAATTAGTGGTGGTTTTTATGATGAGAGGTAGCCCAAGAAAAGCACTTCTTCTTAGGAAGGCTGTGGTAACAATTCACTGTTATTAGTGCTGTGTGGAAGTGTTTTAAGAGAAGGCAGAGCCAAGAAGAGGTTCTTGACTTACCGACTTAAAGGCTCATATTCCACTGTAGGTCCTCCACCTGACCGAGACTTGGCAGTGACTGGATAGGCACCAAAAGCAGCAGCAATGCAGGCGCACTCGGCGCAAAGCCAGGCAACATAGAAACGCATACGGAAGACAAAGAAAATGGGCACCATGTAGAAGAGGCGGAAAGGGAGTCCTCTCTCGTAGAAGGCATTGCTTCGGACGTAATCAAGGGGGAAGAAGTGGGAGACAACCAGGAAAAATATTCCAAAGATGGGGATCATTCTGGATCTGGAAAGCATCGGCTGCCAGCTAGGGATAACAGAGGGATCAATCTGGCTCAACCAGTCATGATACGTACGATAGCGATAAAATGGGCCTGAAAAAAACAATGAAATTTTAAGATCAACAAGCAGAGGGAGAAGTATGCCTGAGGAAAAATAAAACAAGTCCAGAGAGACTGTCACACACACACAGTTGAATTACTTAAGACCAGGGGTGGGTTCTAAATTTTTTTACTACTGGTTCTGTGGGCGTGGCTTATTTTGTGGGCGTGGCTTGATGGTCATGTGACAATTATTTAGGATTTAGCAGAGGTACTGGTCTACCAGGCTTTTAACTGCTTGCAGAGCTGTACCGGTCTACCCATTTATTTTTGCAGGCACTGGTCTACTCATCTGTTTTCTTTTAACACTGATCAGCTGTAGGGCGGCCCTTTGAAGCTTGGGGCAAGAGTTTAAACAGTTTTTTCCCCTCTAGCCATCAGCTGGGACTCAGGAGGCAGCAATAGATTGGGGGTGGGGCTAAATAAAAGGTAAAAATAAGGCGGGGTGGGGGTGGGGGCAGAACCGGTTTGGTGACATCGTATTGTCACTGCTACCAACTCAGGAGAACCGGGCCGAACCGGGAGGAACCCACCACTGCTTAAGACACGGTTTCTATAACTCGGTTTCCTCTAGTTGTGTTCACATTATTTTCCTTAATCCAAAACCAGTACAAGTAGTTCTCCACTTATAATGGGACCAGGATTTCCACTGCTAAGCACGGCAGTTCTTAAGTGAGCCATGTCCAATTTCATGTCTATTTCCTGCTGTGAATCACTGAACGTATTAAGTGAAACACAAGGTCATTAAGTAATTCTAACTTCCTCCATTGACATTGTTTGTGGAATGGATAAGCCAATGAGAAGGTCTGAAACAGGAATCACATGATCCTGGAGTGCTTACTGTGTATACATGCCCATTACCAACCACCTGAATTTTGATCAAGGGACCATGGGAACACTGCTATGATTGTTAAGTGCGAAGACCAGTCAAAACTTTTTTCAGTGGCGTTATAATTTTGAACCATCGTTAAATGAACAGTTGTAGTTCGAGAACTACCTGTAATTCAGTGGAGAGTTGTGAGAGATGGTATCCAATATGTTTTTAGGGCTTCTGTTTTGGATAGACTTGACAGATTAAGGTTGTGTGTGATTTGGGAAGCATGCAGAGATTTGCTAGTTGTACAATTTTATGATTTCCTGCAGATTCTGGCAACAAAAACCTAATGCCTGGTATCTTACTTTTTGCTGTAATTTCCTGTCTTCATGTTTGCAGCAGCAGTATATGGCAATTTCTCATGAAATTCTCACAAAACAAAAAAGGAGACGCTATAAAAGTGAAGTGTGTAGGCTAGAGAGAAGAATGGCTATTTTTGTCTGATCAGCAAGGTAGTTTCAAATACACTTCTGCAAAAAGTATGAGAGGCCACACTTATACCCAATGATCAGACAAAATACCAAGAGCAATAGGTGGCTGATATGAGAAGTAGATGGGAAGGCAAAACTGGAATGGGCTTTATCATTTTCAACTTGCTCTAATCTTTTAACTACCATTTCCTTTAAAAAGAAATTGTAACAATAAAGAGTAGCTCTTCAGCCCAGTATTTTTTCTTATTCATGTTTATACATATGGCGAGAAGATGCCAACATTTTAAAATGCCCATAAACCCATAAGGCTGTCAAAGGGAAGATGCATCACAGGTGTTTATACCTGCAGACAATATTTCATTTTCTATTAGCCAATTCACTTTACCTGTCATAAGCCCCACGTAGCAGTAACTGTAGCACAGTATCTCCACCAACCCCGGTTTTTGAAGAACTGTACCAATCACCGGAGATTTGGTGAAGGTTGTCACTTCCTGTTTCTTCGCCTGAATGAGTTCTTGTACCTCATTAGCTAAGCTCAGCAACTGGGAGACAAAAATTCCAGAAAAAAAAGAACCTTACTTCCTCTTCAAGCTAAATACCCTTCCTTCTCAATATCCCAAAAATAGCCTGATACCTTAAGGGTGAGCAAAAGTTGCACAGCATTGGTGAATGGTGTTGGCTCTGGATAGTTGAAATAAGTAACTGTGCGGAAAAAAAGTAAGTAGGAAAATGTCCATCCCAATGTCAGGTGATGACAAGCCCTGTTGTTTTTTTTAAAAAAGAAGAGAGGTTATAATTATTAATCCCTTTTCTACATCAGTTTCAAAAGCATACATGGGTATCCTTGCATGACTGTCCCACATACACTTACCACACATTTAACCCATTGTTTCTCAACCCTGGCTACTTTTAAGATGTATGGACTGCATCTCCCAGAATTCCTCAGCCAACCTGCTGAGATCATGTGGCGAGTGAAAACTACATGATCTGTTTCAGCCAAGTTTATTTGAGCAACACTGGGGACTGAATACTAGGTCCTGCCCACTTGAGGGTATAGACAGCTTTTAGAAACCAGAAATCCTAACATTAAGATTGGGTTCAAGCATTAAAGATGTGCTTTGTTTGGTTTTGGTTTAGCATAGTCTGCAAAAATAGGGATCATGGCTTACAGTTTTATGTAAACCAAAAAATTATAACCTACCACAATTAAGCAAATCATTGCTTAGCAGAATGTGTGAATTAGTCAAAACCTAAGGAGCTGCATTTATGCAAGTTAAAAAGATCCAAGCACCATTTATTGCTCGTAAAGGCATTACAATCATTAAAAACAAATGAGGGAAAGAACTGTCTGACCAAAAAGGCATCAAGAACAGATGGTGAGAATATACAGAATAGCTGTAAGCAGGTAGCAAAGGGGCCCAGTCTCAGAATGATGAGGAAAGAGAAGTAGAAATAGAACCGGCCAGTCTTGAGGAAGAAATCATGTGGGCAATGAACCAACTGCCAAACAATAAGACTCCAGGTGTTGATACTATTCCTGCAAAATTACTGAGATTTGCATCACTCACCGACATTAGAGAATTGTGCCGGAAAATTTGGGAAACCAACATGTGGACACAGGATTGGAAACGCTTTGTAATTATTCCATTGCCGAAAAAGGATGATTCTAAAGATTGCTCCAATTATCGCACAATTGCACTCACCCCTCACATTAGCAAGATTCTGCTTAAAATTATACAACAACGTATAGCACCAATCATCAGATTGGAATTACCAGATGTGCAAGATGGCTTTCGAAGGAGCCATTTTGCAAATCTACACTAGATGGTGGAAAAATCTCGTGAATATCAAAATATCATGTGCTTCACTGACTACAAGGAACCCTTCAATTGTATTGATTGTGATGAGACACTATGGAGAGCCCTACGAGACCTGAGGACATCAGCACATCTGATCAAGTTGGTGCAATCATTGTACACAAATCAGGAAGCCACTGTGTGAACACCATATGGAGACATCAATTGCGTTAAGATAATGGAGTGCAATGAGGTTGCATTCTTTTCCCTTTCTTATTCAACCCATTTGCTGAAATGATCATGAGGAAGCTAGATCTAAGGAGATAAGGGTCTTTCTCCAAAATCCTGGACCTACCTACCTATCTACCCACACACACACAGAGGGAGGGAGGAGAGGGGAGGAGAGGGCAGAGGAAGGGAGGGAGGGAAGGAGAGAACAAGTTAGATTTTAGGAAAATTGGGTAATGTATAATCCCATCTTTGCTTTTTAGAACATTTCTTTACATCTGTCAGACCATCTCACAGCCTGAATAGTTGTTATGTCACTTTACCTTGGTGAGATATTGATAATAAGCCATGTTCCCAGGATGGTGATAAAGGAATGAAGGATGTGGATCTGGCAAGTCACCAGAATAAGTGCAAGTCCTACAATAGCTGCTCCATATTTTTTGGTCTTTGAACCTATTAAAAAAAAGAGAGAGAGAAACACATTTTTCCATTGTTTAAAAATGCACACACTGGGCTGTGAGTTTGAGGCATACTTTATTTGCTTGCCTGGATGTACAACCTACCGAGCTCGAGTTTTTAAGAAGCTACATCAAATAAAATTTATATAATTGCCTATGGAGATTCTCAATCACCCAACTCATGGTTGTCCCAAAGATGCTTTTTCCAAAAGACAACTGGACTTCCTTAGTTTTTCCTTTAAAAATGTTTCACTCCTCATCCAAGAAGCTTCTTGCAAATAGCCAGGAATGTATCTACAGGTAATCCCCAACGTATGACCGTAATGGAATCTGCCCATTATGGTCATAAGTCATCATGGTTGCAAAGCAGGTCACATATGTGACTGACCTGATTTTTACAACCTTTTTTTGCAGCATTTGTTAAGTGAATGCAATGGCTGTGAAACAAACCCATTGTTTGCTGTGGATCTTTTTTGCCAAAATCTGGAAATTTCAATTTTCAGCAAAACTGTCATAAAATGCAGTCCCGTGTGGCCATGGAATGCTGCAAAAGGCTTTAAATGCGAGTCAGTGGTCAACAAACAGTTCTTTGACCAAGGGAGGGAGCTCTGTGGCTGTCATAATTTTGGAACCTGATCATAAGTACTCCTGAGGAGGGTCCCTCATAACTTTGGAATGGTTGCTAAGCCACCAGTGATAAGTCTATTACCTGTAATATGCAGATCCCATTTTTGTTATTTCTCACCATTCCCATTTAAAAGGATTGACTTCATCTCATATCCCATCTTCTCAGAGTTCCTTTGGAGATGTGTTTCTTACAACTTGCTTGCTCAAACCAGGAAGCGCTTCAAGGAGTTAAAGGCGAAGCCTTCTGACATGAACCCCGGGACAGTTTCTTATGAGGTACCTAGCAGCATTTCTTTCTCGAGGTTTCACACTTACCAACTTGCTTGAAGAGGAAACCAACAGGTATAGAGATGAGAAGGACCGCCAAGTAGACAATTTCATCAGGTGACATTGTAGCTGGCAAGAAATACAGAGTTAGGTCAATGTGCATGGATCAAAGTGAGAAATATTTGGAAATATGGAGCACAGGGCAGTGACACCGCCTCTGCACTTGATTTTTGAGAAAGAAGGGATGAAGGAGGAAATAGGAAGTGGTCTACTGGTTTTGTTTTGCATATAAATTACACATGATACAGAAAAGTAAAGCAGATAGATCAGACCACCTGAGGTTGAGAACTTAATGACAGGGAAAAGGGATTATTATTTTGAAACAAGAAATTAATAGCTAATTTAAAAATCAATACTGGCCCAAACAAGTATTTTCAGCAAAATGTGTGGTTAACTTGGAGAACCAGTTTGGTCTAGTTATTAAAGCACCAGGCTAAATACCTTAGCCAAAAAAGCAGTTGGGTAACTTTTTGTCAATCATCTTTCTTTTTTTCTCTCAGTCTACTACAACATCAGGCTTGGGCAACAAATTGGTTGGTCAATTCCTGTCACAACCAAGTTGATCAACACTCGGTTGATTCAAAATAAGCAGACTGGCACTTGTGAGAAAACATTACAAAGTAAAAATAAAAATGTGTGGTTAATTTAATTTGCACTGTGTGATATGGTGATAATTTACCTACGTAGTCATAAAGGCCAACTAAGTATGTTAGGCAAATTTACTAAAGCTTCATTCAAACTGACGCCTCTTCTGAGGCAATCCTCCAATTCTCACTGTAGCCTACAGCTGTCAGGCTACCTAAATGTTAATCAGGAGTCATCCTCTTTTTGGAATCAACCAAAGTAAACCAGTTGTTGCCACCTTGCTTTGTGAGAGAGGCAAGACTTGAGAAGAAAAATCAACAGCAAATATTGCAGTCCCAACTGAGAGAGACTAAGACAGATCAATCAAGACTCGAGTGCTGATTGGTTGACTCTTCTCCCCCCCCCCTCCAATCTCTGATGGCTCAGATCAGCAATGGAATCTGGCAATGCTTCTTTTTATCACTTCATCTCCAGGCCTGCAAAAGTACAACATCTCCTCTTACATACTTCTGCCTGCTTGGAAATCACTTGGGATGGTTTTCAGCAATGAATCAGCAGGGTAATAAATTCTGTAATAATAAGGAAAGGGAAAAAGGCATGCTAGCAATCTGTGCTTTCTGAATTATTAGCTTGAAGCACACTTTTGCCAAAACTGATCTTGTCTTATTAAATAGAAAAAGACAACTTAAGGGTGTTAAGAAGAAACATTTCTATCTGTCTTAGACATCTTACTTCTCAGGAGTGATGAAACATGTTTCAGGAATAAACTGAACGAAAGTGGAAAAGGAGGGAGCAGCTAGAAAAAGGAATATATCACAAGTAGTTTAAGATCACAATGAAAACCACAGTTGTAGCAGCAGCAACAGCAGAGGGTACTGAATTCTAAAAGTCAGGAAGAATTCAAGAGAATAGACAAGAATGAGCAACGTTTTCCCATTTTTTGCAAACTTTAAAAATACGAATTTCCTGCACAACTACATTCCAAACTTGTCTACAAAAATCTTCCTTTCTCAGTAGTGGAAAGTGATTACACCCTTTAGGAGGCTTTTCAATATATTTTATTAAAAGTTTTACAAAGACCATAAAAACCAAAACTAATAAAGAGTAAAAGTAGCAAAGGAAGAAAAGAAGGAAAAAAAAGGAAATGTGAAAAAAGAAAGAATAAAAAGAAATAGAAAGCTTTTGATTACCTTCGCAGCAAATGTAAGTCTGATTACAAAATAACCTCTTACTCTACGATTACAAAAAATAAGCTCTTTCCTGTTATCGTCAGTACAACCTCTTGCACAAACCACTCCACCTCTATGTCCAGCCTGCTTCCTCCCAGCTGTTCCTTACAAACATCTATCTTCCCAAATTTTTGCTTCTCTTCCCACAGGTTAGACTCCTTGACTTATGTTAAAAGCAAGGTTGTCACTAAATCTGGGCAGATCAGAGCTCCAGAGAAACCAAGTAACCTTCCCTTCATTTCTACCCTTCTCCAACTTGATAACAATTTGGATGAAGGAAAGTCCAGAGGATCCAACACCTTCTTGTGAGTCACTCAAACAGATTTTACACACACCCCTTTCTCCAGCTGGTTCTGAAAAACTCACTACCCTGTTTCCCGCAAAATAAGGCATCCCCTGATAATAAGCCCAATCAGGCTTTTGAGTGCATGGCAATAAGGCCAAGCGCTTATTTCAGGGTTCAAAAAATATATAAGACAGTGTCTTATTTGTGGGGAAACACGGTAATGTAAAATAAAATAAAAGTTTAAAAATCCAGCCAGGAAGAAGGGGGAAGTGCGCTGTACAGGCAAACAGAACAAATTGTATATAGACAGAGACTTCGTAATGATGCAAAAAATGCAAGTTATGGGCCCAGAGGTTAAAGGGTTATACTGAGTTTGTGTTGCCAAGGATATATGCCCAAAGGGGATATTGAAAACAAAATGAGAATTTCCTCTTCAGGTTAAATATTCACAGAATTTGGAGGAATGGTAGAAGAGGTTTTTTAAATAATAGGACAAGCAAAACACTTCAGGGGAATTTTGTGCAGCCATATAAATTTCCAAAAGAAATAGAGGTATAGTTTCTATGTCAAAGGACAATGCAGTAAAAATAAATACAGTATAATTTAAGGCCTGTCAAATTCTTCCCTGCTTGCTTCCATTCCACTCAGAAGGTGTTCTGGGTCTCAGATTTACCAACCCTTAGGAGACGTAGAATGCATTCCTTTCAAAATAAACAACTCAGTGACATTGGAGTAAAGGGCAAATCTTAGAAAATAATTTCTGAAACAAAATCTTTGATAGCATGATAAAGATGTTACTCATCTGTTAAGTGGTTCTGTTCATTTATTTATATTCCACCTTTATTATTTTTATAAATAACTTGTGGAGATAAACATGCCCAATAATACTGCTGCCTTCTATTTTCCCAACAGCAACCCTGTGGGATGGGCTGAGAGACAATGGCACAAAGTCACCCAAATGGCTTTTGTGCCTAAAGTGGGACTAAGAACTCAGAATCTCCTGGTTTCTAAAAATCTAAAATCGAGATTTAGATAACCTAGAAATCTAGTTTGGTCCTACTACCGTCCCTGAAGTAACCAAATGTATATCTCGAGTTACATAAAAACGCTTAATGCAGCTGTCTGGGGTCTATAAAAATATGATTGGCTCTTCAACAGTTGTGCTAGCTACACGTTCAAGGCAAGCACCTCTAGACTAGCTTCCCGCCTCTATCCGGCACCCTCCTGTTGCCCTGGATTACAACGTTGGCTGGGGACGAAGGCATTGTAATCCACCTCACCTGGAGGATGCTGGGAAGTTGGAAGAAGCCTGCTTAAATTAATACTGGGTTGCAACCCTCGCTTAGAAGTTACCCCCCCCCCCGTACCATCCCCGTCCCCAGCGTTAACCCGGGTTGCTTTTCCACTCCACTCCACCCCGATTTTCCCCTTCCTTAATCTCCCCGCCCCACGCGCGCACTCACTCACCCTTTGCAAGGGAGCCCTCTCCGCCACGCGCGAGCTACCCCCGAAGGGAAGGTGGAGTGGGATTACTTTTGCAAGGGCGGGCAACGAGATCGGGGGGTCTCCGCTTCTTGCGACATCCAGGGCGAGGAAGGGCAGAGCGAGACCCGCCTCCCCGGCTGGGATCAACACGCCTTGATTGGGGATCTCCCGCTCGCCTGCGCGCCTCCTGGCTTCCTGTCTCTCTCGCAATTGCTTCCTTTGCTTTGCAAAAGGATCGCCGAGCGCCACTTCTCTCTCTCGCGTGTCTCTGGAGCGAGCGTGTCTGTATTTCCCCCCCCCCCCCCCCTCTCTCTCTTTCTCACCCTTTCCCCCGCCCCCCCCCCGACTCAGTTCCCTTTTTCGTCCGCTCCCTCCTTTGCCTCTGGAAAGCAGCCAGGGGCCTTTGCTTGCATTGCGTATTGGTTCGGGGAAGCGTCTTTCCACCCGCTCGGCCGGTGGCTTAAAAAAGGTGATTGGATGATTTCTTTAGCTCCGCAGGGGCTGGAGTCGGAGAGGGCCAGGTTGCGGGGTCTGCAGGAACGCGGGAAGCTTGCGCTGCCGGTGCAATAAAGGGAAGGGAGAAGAGAGTCTAGCTGCGGTGAGCATCTTTTCTTGGGGGAAGAAAAAGGGACCAACCTGAAAAAGGGGCAAACCTGAAAGAGACGCATAAAGAGGGGGTGGGGGGGACTTTGTAACTTTGCTTTACAAAGGAAAATTCAAGAGCAAAACCAACCAACAAGAAAACGGTACAAAATGCATGTTCTAATAAAAATATCTGAAACTGGGAGCCAACTTGGTTTAGAGGTTAAGACATCCAGCTAGAAACCAGGAGTTCTAATCCTGCCTTAGGGACGAAAGTCAGCTGGATGACTTTGGGCCAATCACTCTCTCAGCTCAACCCACCTCACAGGGTTGTTGTGGGGAAAATAGGAGGAGGAAGGAGTATTGGGTATGTTCACTGCTTCGAGTTATTTATAAAAAAAAAATAAAGGTGGGATCAGGGGTGAAATCTACTTACCTTCCCAACCGGTTCTGAAGTCCATGTGCCTTGCTCGTGTCTCATGCACAAGGAGACCCTTTGTGCATGCAGAGGTTAAAACCAGGAAGTAACGATGACAGGACAGGTGGGCAGAGCCTCGTGCTGCCATCGCTACCAGTTCTCCGAACCACCAGCCGCCATCGCTACTAGTTTGGCCGAACTGGTCCGAACCAGGAACATTTCACCCCTGGGTGGGATACAAATAAAGAATAAGAAGCTATAAAATTATTAGAGGCAAGTATCAAACAGAATTGCTGATGTCAGATTGTGTATTTATTTATTTATTTATTTATTTCCAATTTATATACCGCCCTTCTCCCTGAGGACTCAGGGCGGTGTACAGCCAGACATAAAAAACATAAAATATAAATATTAAGACATTTAAAATATATATATAATTTGGCTACAAAATTTAAAACTCACAGACCAATTAAAATATTAAAAATATTTAAAATTTCTTCTTAAGCCAGCCCGGCTTGTTGGAAAAAATGTGTTTTTAGGGCACGGCGGAAGGCACTGAGGTCATGAATTCTCCTAATCTCCGGGGGCAACTGGTTCCAGAAGGTGGGTGCCCCCACAGAGAAGGCTCTCCCCCTGGGAGTCACCAGCCTACATTGTTTGGCTGATGGCACCCTGAGGAGGCCCTCTCTGTGGGAGCGCACGGGTCGATGGGAGGTCATCGGTGACAGCAGGCGGTCTCGGAGATAACTAGGCCCTATGCCATGGAGCGCTTTAAAGGTGATCACCAACACCTTGAAGCGCACCCGGAAGACCACCGGAAGCCAGTGCAGCTCGCGCAGGAGCAGTGTTATGTGGGAGCACCACGCTGCTCCCGTCACTACCCGCGCGGCCGCATTTTGGACCAGTTGGAGCCTCCGGGTGCTCTTCAAGGGGAGCCCCATGTAGAGAGCATGAAGTGGTGTAGCACCGTGTATGAAGTGGTACCAGTTGTATAGTAAAAGTGAAAGGTCTAAAATAAAGAACCAAAGTGAGTTTTCTGAAATAAAGGACCTCAACTTACAACTATTTGTTCAGTGACTGTTCTAAGTTGCAGTGGCACTGAAAAAAAGTGACATTGGATTGTTTTTCACACTTCCAACCATTGCAGCATTCCCATGGTCACATGATCAAAATTCAGTTATGAAGGTTGCAATGTCCTGGGGTCATATCATCGCCTTTTGTGATCTTCTGACAAGCAAAGTCAATGGGGAGGCAAGATTCACTTAACAAACATGTTACTAACTTAACAACTGAAGTTATTCACTTAACAACTGTGGCAAGAAAGGTTGTAAAATGGGACAAAACTGACTTAACAATTGTCTTGCTTAGCAATAGAAATTTTGGGCTCAGTTGTGATTGTAAGTCAAGGACTACCTGTATAATAAAGGACATACGGTCATCCATAAAATACTGTATTTTTCGGGGTAAAAGACGCAGCAGAGAATAAGACGCACTTTAGTTTTTGGGGAGGAAAATAAGAAAAAAGCTGATTGGAAGGTGGATAGGCTCCCAGAATACTCCCAATCAGCTTTTCCCAGAGGTGAATTTTAGCAACAGGTTCCTTGGTTGTGAGCTCTGTGCCTTGCTTTTTTTTTCTGCCTCTGAAACTTCTGAAACCACATTTCAGAAAAAACTTTTTTTCCTGCTTCTGAAAGCCTCTGAAACAGCTTCAGAAAAAAAGCCTCTGAAGCTCTGTTTGGGGGCTTTTTTTCTGAAGCTCTGTTTGGGGGCTTTTTTTCTGAAGCTTCATTTCTGATGCTTTTTTCAGCCTCTGAAACCTCCATTTGAGAAGTTGGAAAGGGCTACATTCGAAGTATAAGCCGCACCCAGATTTTTACCCTCTTTTTTGGGGGGAAAAGGTGCGTCTAATACTCTGAAAAATATGATAGCTGACTTTAGGGTTGGAGCCGGGACTGGAGACTCCAATGTTCTCTTACGGGAGTTGGGGAGGTACTTTTACTCCAATCTGATGCATTTTGTTTGGGTTAGATATTTGGAGGGCAACAGGGTGGCTAAAGCTATAATGAGGACCTTGTTTGTGTTAAAAATCACCATCTGGTTGTAAAGCTTACTAGGAAATCCCCAGGAATTGCTGAACCTTCCACCTTCCATATCAAAGATACCTGAATAGCTTGTTAGTTCGATCCTCTTCTGATGTTGCAGGCTCAGGCATGATCCGAATCTACCTCTTGGAGGGAAAAGCATTTGTCTGGAACTACGCAGACGCGCAGCGAATCCGAGAGGAACATCGCATTGTCGGGGTGCTGGTGGGGGCATTGCCTCGGAAGCCACGGCAGAACGTTCGGCTCGGGCTGCCCTTGGAATTGCTTCCTGAAGAGGCTCAGCTGTTATTGGACAAGGGGTTGGCAACCCTGGTTAGGAGCCCAACATCTCAGTCCCTTGGCCATGGGAAGAACCAGGTAATGATTTAACCAACTTTTAATTTTTGATTTAAAAGTGAAGGATAAGCTCCCTTGTTCCCAAACTCTGTGAAGTGTAGGGATCAATAGTCTATAATGTTTTTGAGACATTCCTCTACAGGCGGGCTTTGACTTAAAACCGCAGTTGAGGCCAAAATATCCATTGCTAAACAAGGTGGTTGTTAAGGCTCTACTCACAGTCACTCATGCCCTTGTCACCTCACGGTTGGATTATTGCAACGCGCTCTACATGGGGCTACCCTTGAAAAGTGTTCGGAGACGACAGTTGGTCCAGAATGCAACCACGCGAGTTATAGTGGGTGCGCCTACATTACACCAATTCTCTGTGAGCTGCACTTGCTCCCTATTGGTCTCCAGATGCAATTCAAGGTGTTGGTCATTACCTTTAAAGCCCTATATGGCTCAGGGCCAGGCTATCTTCAAGACTGCCTTCTACCACATAGCTCCCAGCGACCGGTAAGATCCCATAGAGCTGGTCTCCTCCGGGTCCCATTAACTAAACAATGTCGGTTGGTGGGCCCATGGGGGAGGGCCTTCTCTGTGGCTGCCCCGGCTCTCTGGAACCAATTACCTCCTGAGGTCCGGACCGCCCCCACCCTATTTGCCTTCCGCAAAGCGATGAAGACCTGGCTCTTCCGGCAGGCCTGGGGCTGTTGATCTCTTTATAATGGTCTTGCGAGACCCGGCCACGAATTGGAGTGCATGTGTTTTAATGTTTTTAAAGTTTTAATGTTTTTCTTTTAACATTTTTTATGGGATTGTTCGCATTGTTTTATTCTTTGTTGTAAGCCGCCCAGAGTCCCTTGGGAGTAGGGTGACATAGAAGTGCGACAAACAAACAAACAAATAAGTTGCACCCAATTTTATTTTTATTTTTTTGCCATAGTTGTTAAACGAATCACTGCAGTTATTAAGTGAATCAGACAGTCACTAAGTAAGTCTGGCGTCTCCCATTGACTTTTGCTTGTTGGAAGCTGACCAAGAAGGTCATAAATGGTGATCACATAGACCAGGATGCTGCAACTGTCAAAAATACATGCCAGTTGCCAAGCACTCAAATTTTAATCACATGATCGTGGGAGACTCTTGACAGTCATAAGTCCTAGGACAGTGATGGCTAACCTTTTTGCCGTCGCGTGCCAAAAGCGGGGATCGCATCGGGGGTCGTGGGTGCGGGTGCCCACATCCATAATTAAATGCGCCCCACCCTCCCGCACATGCGCACGTGACCCCACCCACATTTCCCCCTGCTTTTGGCACACGATGGCCCGGTGGGCCCAGTAGGCCTGTTTTTCCCCCCTCCCCAGGCTCCAGAAGCTTTCTAGGACCCTGAAGAGGGCAAAAACAGCCTTCCCCATCCCCCCGGAGGCCTTCCTGGAGGCCAGAAACAGCTAGTTTTCAAACTTCCGGTGGGACCGGAAGGCCTGAAAATCACTTGGCTGGTGCATGCATGCGCGCTGGAGCTGAGCTAGGGCAACACTCGCGTGCCCACCAATATGGCTCCGCGTGCCACCTGTGGCACCCGTGCCATAGGTTCGCCATCACGGTCCTAGGACTAGTTATAAGTCACTTTTTTCAGTGCCTTTGTAACTTCAAAAGCTCACTAAACAAATGTTGTAAATCAAAGACTACTTGTAATTTCTTCCAGCAATGAAATTATGATGTAGTATTCTTTTTTCTCACTCCAACAGCCATTTTTCCTTTTTCTTCCCCTTCCTCCCCAGCTGTGTAGCAAAATAAAATAATCCCAGACATCATTATAACATCACAATTGGAATATCCAAGAAGTTGGCATCAGTTTTATGTTTTATAGTTTCTCTTCCTGGGAAACTATATTTCTTCCTATTTGTGCAGCAGAATTAAATACGAATGGATGTGTATAATTTCTGGCTGCCGATAGGAGCTATCCAAAATTTTGTTTAAAAAAAGAAGGTAGTAAAAATTCCAAAGCAATTTCAATAGATCCTTTTGCTTTTATGTTACTTTTCAATTGACAGTGAATGTTTCCATGTATGATCCAGAAGGTGTATATGTGGTACCTCATTTTGCTGCATATAAGAGTTGCCCTCCGGGTGAGATTAAGCGTGCTGGTAATTACCTATAAAGCCCTACATGGCTTAGGCCTGGGGACCTGGCAGACCATCTGTGGCCAGCGACAGCTCCCCATCGCCTGGTGCACTCTCACAGGGAGGGCCTCCTTGGGATCCCATCGGCCAGACAGTGTCAACTGGCGACTCTCAGGGAGTGGGCCTTCTCTGTGGGCGCGCCCACTCTGTGGAATTAGCTCCCCCTGGAGCTCCGGATGGCTCCTGACCTTCGCTCTTTCCGTCATGACCTCAAAACATGGTTATTTGGCCTGGCCGGATTGGACTGAAGGGTTTTTTTAAAGGGATTTTATTGGATTTATATTTGTATGTTGAATTTTATGTGTTTTTATCATTGTGAGCCACCCTGAGTCCTTTGGGAGAGAGGGCAGCATACAAGTTTAATAAAATAAAATAAATAAATAATAAATAAATAAATAAATAAATTAGAGCTCTGACTTGGATTATTCTGGAGCTCAGAAAAAGGAATGACCTTTATCATTCATGTCCCTTTCCAGTATCCCTAACCGGAATGGCCAACCTGACTGGAAGGTTGCTTATGTATATTGAGCTTGCTGCTTTGTGTCTCTAGGACTCCTTATTCCCAGAGAAAGTGGTTGCCTATGAGAAAGAGCTAGAGGAGAACTACCAGGAGCAGCTGAGGCTCTCTGCAGAACAGAAGAAAACCATATTGGAGTCTCTTGCAGACCAGATAACCCAGGGCCGAGCAAAGAAATGGCAACGGAAACGAGGAGGAGGTGAGCCAGTGTGTATATTCGGTTATTATTATTTTTCATTTGGAGTTTAGAAACCCTGAAACCATTGGACAGGTTGGACCAATCCTGAGTCATTTTTTTATTGTTAAATGAAGGTAGTGTTTAAGCAAAGTACCATGTTTCCCTGAAAATAAACCCTCCCCTGAAAATAAGCCTTAATAAGACCTCCCTGAAAATAAGGCCAAGCACTTATTTCGGGATTCAAAAAAATATAAGACAGGGTCTTATTTTTGGGGAAACACGGTAGGATGTCACAAATGAAGGTGAATATACATGTCCCAGGATAATATTGTAGTATCCAACTGGGTCAGTCACCGGGATCAGAGGTTTTGTCTTCCAAGCTTTTGGACTCATGGTGGAGCCCATTCTCAGGGAACGTCTCTCAAGCAGAGTGTCTGTTCTCTAGCACACTCTGCTAAAGAGAAGATCTCTGAGGGTAGGATCCTGCACAAGTCTGATAGCTCAGAAGTCAAAACCTCTGATACCGGTGACCGAACTAGATGGGATCCTGCAGACTATGATATCCCAAGGATTCTGCTTGAGGGGCTTACATATTTCTGCTCCCAAACTACCCTCCTGAGGTTGACCATTCTTATTCTGTTTCCCCGAAAATAAGCCCTAGCCTGATTTTCAAGCGTGTGCCTAATATAAGCCCTACCCCAAAAATAAGTCCTTGTGATGGTGGTGGGTGTGGCCAGCAGATGGCGAGGTGTGGCCAGAAGGAGGTGGCAAGCGTGTGCGGGATGACGGTGTCTGGCAGCAGCCACAGCCCACGCAACACAGGTGAGTTCATTCCCTGTTCAAGCAGCAGATGGAGGCAGAGACATGGAGGGAGGGAAGCAATCCAGATGCAACTTGCAGGCCGCTGAAAAGCCGACAGTTGGTGGGAAATGCGGCTGTCCACGGGAGGCTCATCTTCGCGCAGCGGCACCGGTAGCAGATGTACGCATAGGCCGGAAGGAAGGCAGGCAATCCGGATGTGCCTCACAGGCCGTGGGAAAACAGAGAGTCAGTGGGCTGGAGCGGCCACAGGAGGCTCATCTTTGCGCGTGTCCAGATCGCTGCCTCCCTCTCCCTCGCGCCTCTCCTCTGTCTGCTGCTTGGACAGAGAATCAGCTCAACTGCACAGTGTGGTTTGTGCAGCCCCAGAGTGTGCCAACCAAGGGACCGGCAGGCTGCAACTGCTGCCAGATACTGTCAGCCCCTGCACGTTTGCCGTCTCTTGTGCCCAGCCGGGTTGATCACCCTGAAATCGTATTTCCCCAAAAATAAGTTCTAGTGCTTATTTTGGAGCCCCCAAAAATATAAGACCAAGTCTTATAGTATTATGATAGTATTATGAGTTGCTTGGTATAATAATCCATACCCAGGAGCATTTTTTGACCCATCACAGCAGTAGATCCAAGATTAAATTTAGCTGTTGATATTTACTACTAATAATACCATAGAACCGTGATGGCAAACCTATGGCACGGGTGCCACAGGTGGCACGCGGAGCCATATTGGTGGGCACGTGAGTGTTGCCCTAGCTCAGCTCCAGCGCGCACCGGCCAACTGATTTTCAGGCCTTCTGGTCCCACCGGAAGTTGGGAAACTGGCTGTTTCCGGCCTCCGGAAGGCCTCTGGGAGGATGGGGAAGGCTATTTTTGCCCTCCCCAGGCTCCTAGAAAGCGTCTGGAGTCTGGGGAGGGGCGAAAATGGGCCTACCTGTCCCACCGGGCCATCACGTGCCAAAAGCAGGGGGAAGTGTGGGGGGGTTAAGTGTGCATGTGTGGGAGGGCGGGGCGCATTGAATTATGGATGTAGGCACCCGTACCCGTGACCCCCCCCCGCTCCTCCCGCTTTTGGCACACGACGGCAAAAAGGTTAGCCATCACTGCCATAGAACCTCCTGCTCTACAGTTCTGCCCATGCTTTCTCCTATTTGATTTCACCATTGCTAGCCTTGAATTTACAGTGAAAGACAGCAGGGCATACAAACTGGAATTTTATTTATGACAAAAGTGATAAATTATTACTTTTCAATATTTGATTGAAAAAAACCCTACACTATGTAGATCAGGGATGTCACTCAAGGACCACAGGATGGATTTGGCTCACAGGGTGCTTAGATCTGGCCTGTGAGGCCACCCTTGAAACAGCGGACTTGCCTATGGTGCCTCTGCCAGCGAAATCATAGCTCGGGAGGTCCGCTCCATTTTCTCTGGCAGAGCACTTGGGCCACCACAGGCGCCCCTGACACGAGTGATGTCAAGCTGGCCATGCCTTCCCTGCCCCCGAGGTCAAGTACAATCCTGATGCCAGCCCTCAATGAAATCAAGTTTGACACCCCTGGTGTAGATAATGCACTAGTTACAAACATAATGGAAACTGTCCATCACAGTCGTAACTTTGTGATGGTCATTAAGCAAACAGCTGTGATTATTAAACAAATACCAAGGTCATTTAGCAATGACTTGCTGTGGACACAGTTTTGCTGAAAACTTATTGGCAAAATTGTCATAAAATGAAGTCACATGATCTTGGGACACTGCGAATGTTACCCGATTGCTGAGCATTCAAAATAGGGGCATCCATTGACAGGGGCATCCATTGGAACTTTGAATCCAGGTTGTAAATATCCCCCAGGTAGATCTGTCAGAGCTTTGAATGGTTGCTAAACTACTGGTTCTAAGTTGAGGACTACCCAGAGGGGAAATGCTACTGATTTAGACGAACCGATAGTAAAAAAAAAAAAAGCTACCGGTTGTTACCAACCAGCATTTCCGACGATCAGCTGTGCCGTGGGGTTTAGCTTCCCTAGAAAGCAAGGAATCCTGCTTTCTAGCGAAGCTAAATTGCGCGGCACAGCTGATCCCCTTCCTCGCTGTTCTACTTACTTTTCCAAGCCTCCATTTGGCACGCATGCAGCATACTTTTGGCGTGCATGCGCAGCCAGCGAACCGGTAGCAAACCAGTTCAGATTTTATCACTGGGACTACCTGTATGCAAGAAAAATGTAATTGTAGAAATTTGAAGGACTTTGGATCAGCTGCATCCTGAGGAGAGATGTGGGTTGTTTTTTTAGCCTATTATGTCTGTGCAGGAATCTGTTCATTTACTAAAGACATTCAAATGAAAATTTAGATCACCTCTTCTTTTTTTTTTAATTTGATTTATATGCCGCCCTTCTCCAGAGGGCTCAGGGTGGCTTACAATACGTTAAGCAAATTCTTCCTTTTTCTAGATCCCCTTGTACAGCCTGCAGAGTCTGGTTCCTGTTTTGTACTTCCCCGAGAATCAATGATGATCCAGCTCCCCACTGCACGGACTCAGATAACTCAAGAAGAAACAGTAGATTGGCATGTGGCATCCCAGTTCTGGCCTTATGCTGGTCAAGAGCTTCATGAAACGCGCTACCTCATTTTCCGGGATCTCTGGGAACGAGGTTATTATGTCACAACTGGGAGCAAATTTGGAGGTGACTTCCTTGTTTATCCAGGTGAAGGCAGATTTTTTTTTTAATTTGATTTATATGCCGCCCTTCTCCGGAGACTCAGGGCGGCTTACAAATGATTTCTCAGAGAATTTACAAGAATGTTTCTGTATGGGAACAGTATAGGTGGTCCTCAGCTTACAACAGTTCGCTTAGTGACTCAAGTTATAACGGCACTGAAAAAAGTGACTTATGACAATTTTTCACACTTATGACCATTGCAGCATCCCCGTGGTGACGTGATTGCTCGACAACTGACTCACATTTATGACGGTTGCAGTGTCTTGGGGTCATGTGATCACCTTCTGACCAGCAAAGTCAGTGGGGAAGCCTTTGACTTAACTGTGTTACTAACTTAACAAATGTGGTGAGAAAAGCTGTAAAATGGGACAAGACTCACTTAACAAATTTCTCACTTAGCAACATAAATTTTGGGTTCAGTTGTGGTTGTAAGTCAAGGACTACCTGTATTGAGTCTTTTGAGGGAGCCTCTTCAAGTGAAGAATGATGGCTTAAACCTGACTTGGTGGCTCAGTGGCTAAGACACTGAGCTTGTCGATCAGAAAGGTCGACAGTTCGGTGGTTTGAATCCCTAATACAGGTCTCCTGCCTGAGCAGGGGATTGGACTAGATGAGCTCCAAGGTCCCTTCCAACTCTGTTACTGTTAAATTTTTTATCTGTGACGAAGTGAAGGCAATATAGCTAAACAGGTGTCCCTTCACTTTTGTCTCTGGCCTAAGTGTGAAGCCATGATACCCTGGGTTTACCTCATATTTTAAGCTATAAATCAATGTTTGTAGCACACAGGGATTATAAACCAGAACATGCTAAACCAGAACCACATGATGGCTTATTACAGTGTTCCTGTCATTCTGTATGTGAGTTGTACAGACAGGAAAAGTAAAAAGGATATAGGAATGGGAATGGGGACTTCACAAACAGGGAGTTCAATAGGCTTCCTCAAAACTGCTGCAATCCACCTTCCTGAAATTGGTATTCTCCAGACGTCTGAGACTTTATAATCTAGCAGACAAGGCTATCAAATAAAGGCATTTATAATAGGTCATTCCCCCAAAGCTCATGTATTAAGGAATATCTGCCTCCTTTTTTTCCATTAATTTAACTATCTCTGGATATTAAAAGTTGCCTATTTATCCCGGGGCTTTTTAAGAATGTGTTTGCGCATGCAGACTATGAAGAAGTCCTCAGCAAACTGTTCCAGCAATTTTCTGGCAGAGCAAATAGCTATTAAGAATAATGTTTGCTTTTCTGTTGATGACAAGTACATAAAGCAGGTTTTCTTTCATAACTCCCTAATGATCCAGTGTTGCGGACACCATGCTGAAGCCATCCTTACCGCTTTGCTGACTCTTCCCTCTTCTCTTGATAGGCGATCCCATGAGGTTCCACGCCCATTACATCGCGCTCTGCTTTTCCAAAGATGCACCCATCTCTCTGTGTGACATCATCAGTGCTGGACGCCTTGGCACCAACGTCAAGAAGACCGTCTTGCTCTGTTCAGTGGAGCAGGAAGGGACTGTAGCATATACATCCCTACAGTGGAGTGGGATGCAGTGAGAACAGGGAGAAAAGGCTTGGATCCTAGGGTTGCCATTTCCAACAGTGGTGAGGTCTGGAATTGTTAGGATATGCTTGGACTAAGTGTTTTTAGTCAGGGCAACCTGGTCTACCCAATTATGGGACGGGGCATACTACTTCCGTTTTCGCCTTTCAGCCCCAATCCAGGAGCCTTCACAGGCAATAGCTTTCACGACAAACTATTTGTTTTGATAAAACATAAATTCAGTATGCTTGGACTGTTGCCTATTCTTTGTCTTCCAGAGCAGGGGTCCCCAAACCCACCCCCTGGGCCGTGAGATTTTCAGAACCAGGCTGTGCAGGGGTGGGTTCTAAATTTTTTTACTACTGGTTCTGTGGGCATGGCTTGATGGTCATGTGACAATTATTTAGGATTTAGCAGAGGTACTGGTTTACCAGGCTTTTAACTGCTTGCAGAGCTGTACCGATCTACCCATTTATTTTTGCAGGCACTGGTCTACTCATGTATTTTTGCAGGCACTGGTCTACTCATTTGTTTTCTTTTAACACTGATCAGCTGTAGGGCGGCCCTTTGAAGCCTCATGGCACGAGTTTAAACAGTTTTTTTCCCTCTAGCTATCAGCTGGGACTCAGGAGGCAGCAATAGATTGGGGCTGGGACCAAATAAAAGGTAAGAATAACGTGGGTGGTGGGTGAGTGGGGTGCGGGTGGGGCAGAACCGATTTGGTGACGTCATATTGTCACCGCTACCGGCTCGGGAGAACCGGGCCGAACCGGGAGGAACCCACCACTGAGGCTGTGGACGTGGTGTGTGCACATAGCCTCACTTAAGTCGAGCAGGTGCGTGCATGCTCCATTTGCGTGAGCGCATGCCTATCCCTGATGCAAATGGAGCTACCAGTGCACTTGTCAGCTGCTCATGTGGAACCAACCCCTCTCCCCCTCTGCTGCTCCGCAAAGCCGGAAAGATTGGGGAGCTCTATTCCAAAGTTCCCAGAATTCTCAGATATCATGCGTAAAAGTATTGGGAATGCTCGGAATTATAGTCTCAATACATCTGGGTTGAGGAAGTTTGTTACATTGACATTAGTCTGAATTATGGCAATTGGGATTGGAATTTTGGTTGCTAAGTGATGCTGTTGAAAAGGGTGATCTCATATGATTCAGCAGCAATTTACCAGTCTCTAGTGCCATCATGACCTCAACATCAAGCCAATTAAGTGATTATTATTTATTATTTTATTATTTTTTATATTTATATGCTGCCCTTCTCCGGAGACTCAGGGCAGCTTACAATGCGTTAAGCAATAGCCTTCATACTTTTGTATATTTAATCAAAGTCAGCTTATTGCCCTCACAAACCGGGTCCTCATTTTACCCACCTTAGAAAGGATGGAAGGCTGAGTCAACCTTGAGCCTGGTGATTGCTATGTGGGAAGAAGCAAAGAGTTCCAGGCCAGCAGGTCAGGGCTTTGGTGGGCATATGGGCACTACAGAGTATGGATGGGGACCGTGGATAGGTGCTGCAGATAGACATTATGAAGCATGACCAGGCAAAACAGCTGTGGGAGTGACCAGTAACCTCCTGCCAGTTCCATATTGGCTCGTTTTGGGAAACTGGCAGGGAAAGTTGCAAATGCTGATTGACTGTAGGATGCTGCAGCCATCATAGTTGCAAGGCGGTTACCAAGTGTCCAATCTTGGTTACATGACCACAGACACTGCAACAGCTTCAACTTGGGAGGGCCAGTTGTAGGTATCCCTTGTTAGACACTGTTCTAACTTTGGTCACCGAATAAGTGATCTTAACTTAAGGACCTATAATCATTACATTTATGCATATTGACTATAAAAGTACTCTTGGCCACTTTAAATGTTTTACATGTATGCATGGTGCTTTAGAATGTAATGTTCTAAAAGAAGTTGCTGAAGTAAACACCAAGTAATTCCTATCAGGTAATGGTTGCTCTCAGGTTATAGTATCAGAAAGGTCTCTGGTTGAGCAGGTCTACTGTGCATAGAATTTCCAACATATTTTTCCAACAATGGGGTAGGTAGCTTAGTGCCCTCCTAGTATCTTGGATTGCAATTCATGCAATCTCTCGACCTATGTCACTTGGTGTTGAAGTCCACAAGAGCTTTACATCTGTATTCAGCAGGCAGTTGTTACAAGTTTACCACCTATAGCTTGATTTGACCCCATCTTTCATGGCTCCTGCTAGTTTGGAACAAGGAGAGCTGTTGCTCAACACATCCCCAGGGCAGTAGCTGAAAAGGCTGATATCTTGTTAGATCAGTGACCTCCCAACCTTTTGGGCACCAGGGACCGGTTTCGTGGAGACGTTTTTCCTTGGACGGCAGGGAGTGTGGTTTTCCATGCTGTCTGCATCCCATGGATGGGGCTTCGCTTGTTTGCACAGACCAGGTTTTGGCATGCCGTGGACCGGTGCCGGTCCATGGACCGAAGGTTGGGGGCCCATGGGTTAGATAGCACTGCTGCAGCAATATAAAAGACTTTTTTTTTCCCAGGTGTATCTTTGTCTTTCAAACAAAAAGAAAAGAGATCGTGCTGCAAGCTGGAATTTAATGACTAAGGGCCTAATGGGAAAATAATACAAAACCAGCATTTACCCTCTATACCAATGTTTCTTGAATCGGAATTCTGGGAGCTGAAGTCTACACATCTTAAAGTTGCCCAGATTGAGAAACGTTGCTGTATGCAATTATTCTTCGACTTGAAACCATTCATTTAGCGACTGAAGTTATAGTGGCACTGAAAAAAGTGACTTATAACCAGTCCTCGCACTTACGAACAATCATAGCAGCTCCATGGTCACACAATCAAAATTTGGGTGCTTGGCAACTGCCATCTATTTACAACAGCTGCAGCGTTCCAGGATCACATGATCCCCCTTTGTGATCTTCCCTGCTGGTTTCTGACAGTCAGTGGAGGAAGCTGGAATCCCTTAAGTGACTGTAATGATTCCACTCAACTGTGGGAGTGGGGGAAGGTTAAAATCAGGCATCACTCACTTAACAATAGCCTTAGAAATTAAGATTCTCACTCCAGATGTTGTAAGTCAAGGACTAACTATGAAATAAAAGTATTTTAACAGGAAGCCTATTTCCCTTTTCTGGAGATATAGTTCTCTTTCAATCTTTATTTATTTATTGGTTCGATTTATATGCCGCCCTTCTCCGGAGACTCAGGGCGGCTTACAATGCATTAAGCAATAGCCTTCATACTTTTGTATATACCTGCTTAGTAGGGCTTTCGGTCCCCATAAGCAGTGTTCTTTTTATACAAAGTCAGCTTATTGCCCCCATAATCTGGGTCTTCATTTTACCTATCTCGAAAGGATGGAAGGCTGAGTCAACCTTGAGCCTGGTGAGATTTGAACTTGCAGTAATTGCAGGCAGCTGGTGCTATTTAACAGCACTTTAGTCTGCTGCACCACCAAGGCTCTTCTATGTCTTCTACGGTATGTACAACCTTAGCATTTCTGAAAATCATGGAGATTTTAATGTACCCATCCCAGGTCTTTCTCAAAACTCAGTCTCAGAGTGCTTAATCACAGAATTTTATTTCCAAAATAATTTATATTTAAACATATTTTTTGCATCTATTTCAAAATAGTTTCCTTCCCAGTGTACATTATGGATATAATGGCTTTATAGAAGCTGACATATTCCCTGGGGCAGTTCTATAGACATAAAAAAGCCTGTTTTGAATTTTCTTTTTTTTTACAGCAGAATGATAGCTTCTTCATGCATGTATTGCACATGTAAAAATGGCGGGTACCATCTTGACTCCTTCAACCAACCCTGCAAATGCCATCTGAATTTAGAGGGTGGTGGCCATTTTGAAAGCTTCCCTCAGACGCTGATGGTTCGAAAGATGTTAAACCCTGACAGGGCGGTGGTGATGAGGGTACCAGGGCATTGTGGGTGCCAGTGCAGCTCCTTGATATCATTCTCTCCCTGGTGAACGAAGAGCAGCTGGGGTGGGATGGTAGCCAAGGCTGGGTCCTCAACTTCTCCTTCTTCATCACGTTCCACAGCTAAGTCCCACTGAGTCACTTGGTCATCGGCCCCAGACGCAGCAAAGACACCGCTATCGGTGGGGTGCCATTCCACTGATGTGATGGGCGCAGTGTGTTGCTTGAAGGTGGCAACCGCTGAACCTTTCTGTGGGAAGAAAATGACCATTATTTCATGATTTTTTTTAAAAAAAGCCAAGATAATAAGAATGGGGGCAAAGGGTGCCCATATTCACTGAAGTAGAGTGAGTTTGTTTGTTTGTTTATTTATTTGTCAGTCACTCTCCGAGGACTCTGGGCGGCTTACACCAAAGACAGTATACTAAATAGCATATTGCCCCCAACAATCTGGGTCCTCATTTTACCCACCTCGGAAGGATGGAAGGCTGAGTCAACCTTAAGCCGGTGAGATTTGATCCGCTGATCTGCTGAACTAGCAGTCAGCTGCAGTACTGCACTCTAACCATTACGCCACCTCAGATAAATAACCCAGTTACTCTGGGATCGCACAACACAGAAGCCAAAAGCTATAATTTATTAAATTTAATTGCCACCTATCTCATCATGGGGCTACTCTAGGATCTTGCAACAATAGAAAAGAAAAAAATTAAAAATGTAAACAAAACAGGTAAAATAATAGAACAATAGAATAAAAAAACAAGAACATACCACTATGATAACAAAAGATGGATGGATGGAGAGCAGGGAGGGAATGTGCCTTCTATTGGCTTGAGGCCCACATCAGGTTTTAAGGGGCATGTTGAGAGCCAGGTGAGAGGGATAAGGCTCACTTTGGGAGTTTTAAGGCACAAAATAGATACAGTGGCAATTGCAAGTCTTAAGCCTCCAAATTAAGTAGAAGTCAGATTTTGGAGGGAGAGAGAGACCGAGAAAATGAGTTGAGTGAGTGTAAGGGATGTTCAATCACAAAATGAATATGCAGCTCTTGATTTGTGCCCCAAGGCTGTTTCTCAACCTTGGTGATTTTAAGATGTATCGATTTCAGCTCTCAAGAATTCCAGCAACGCTGGCCAGAGAATCCTGGGAGTTGAAGTCCACACATCTTAAAAGTCACCAAGGTCACATCACTTCTATAGTAGTTATGTTCCCATTAGACCAGGGGTCTGCAACCCGCGGCTTTGGAGCCACATTCATCCCTCTGCTGCGGCTCACTGACGCTCAAAACATGTGTCACAATCGCCAATGTGCAACACCTGCCGGCACGCAATTTACTGAGCTTTTTGAGCCATATTTTTTTTCAGAGTTCAAAATGCTTTTGTTGCATGCAGAAATAAAAATTTGTTTTCTGTGTAGTTCATTGATTACATAAATGCAACATTCTATAGTTTTTTTATACATAGCATAAAGGTAAAAAAACGATATATGCAGCATTATCTTCATTTTAGATGTCAAAAGATTTTTGTGGCTCCTGGTGTTTTCTTTTCTGTAGGAAATGGCTCCAAATGGCTCTGAGTGTTTAAGGTTGCCGACCCCTGCATTAGACACAAACCAACCAGATGGCTCAGGCATCATGTCGTGATTATTCCATACTTCATCTGGCAGCAGGAATCCATCGGCTCACCTGGAACTGCCTCAGATCCCAAATCCTTAGGATCCCATCATCACCGCCACTGACAATGAAGGGCTCATTTCGGTTCCAACTGATCACATTGACATCTGCATCGTGTGCTTTGCTGGTGGTCAGCATGCAGGCTTTTCCTGGTGCAGCCCGTGTGTCCCAGATGCGGATGGAGGCATCAGCCGAACATGAAGCAAAAACCTAACCCAGGGATACAAAAAAGCATTTCTTTCTCAACAAGGGGATCTAAGCTCTCTTATGTCCGCAACAGGCTGCTGTTGCCCTCTGCTGTATATTCCTAAACGAAGAAGAGATCTAATTTACTTTTGCATGTGAATGTCTTTAATAAATGAACAGACCCCTGAATCAAAGTTCCCTGAAATTTCCACAATTCCAAAGGGTTGGATTTATACAAATAATAAGATACAATATTTTTCGTCTATATCTACTGCACCTTCTTGGTGTATATTACGAAGCTTATTTAGAAAGAAAAAATAAAAATACAAGATAATGCAGCAGTTAGCCATTCTTACTCGCAAATGTGTCCTAATGTGTTCAGTTATATTTATTCCCAAATAAAAATCAATAAGTCCAAAAGTTTAGACAATGCTGGCTAGGAAATTTTGGAACTTGTGATTCACAAATTTTAAAAATTTCCAAGATGGAGAAACAATGGCTTAACCAATCAGCTAAAGGAGCCTGGTGGCGCGGCAGACTAAAGTACTGTAATTAACATTCAGCTGCCTGCAATTACTGCAAGTTCAAATCTCACCAGGCTCGAAGTTGACTCAGCCTTCCATCCTTTCTAAGGTAGGTAAAATGAGGACCCAGATTGTGGGGGCAATAAGCTGACTTTGTATAAATATACAGAAGTATGAAGGCTACTGCTTAATGCATTTTAAGCCGCCCCGAGTCTCCGGAGAAGGGCGGCATATAAATCAATTTTTTTTTAAAAAAGGTTGGGTTTTTTTAAATTAAGGTGGTATCTTAAACAAATGAAGTTTATTGAAACCTCGTCTTCCCTATAGGCAAGATGACTTGCAAACTTGCATACACCAAGTTATCAATAACTTACTGTAGCTTCATTTGGGGACCACTGTATGTCTTCCACTGATGCTGTGTGGGCTGTGAAAGGCCTCTGATCTACAAACCACGATCCATCCTCCTTGGGTGTCCATAGATGGATATTTTTATTGCAGTCCCCAGTCAAAAGAGTGCCTACAACAAACAATATCCAAAATATCATGAACCACACTTCATCCATTCTCATCTCCTACATCTATCTATCCCTTCCCTTCTCCCATTACCTGGTTTCTTAGGGGACCAGTCCATGGCAAAGCCCTCTGACATGTGTCCAGTAAATGAAAAGATGGGCTTGATCTTGGCCTGCTCTTCTCGCAAGAAGACTGCCATTGCTTGGGGGTCAGAAACAGCCACTAAGAGGCGCTGAAGATCATATATATCCACCTGCCCTTTCTCAGACCAAGAAGCAACTACCTGAGTCTCTCCCAGCTCTGTCACCTATGGGGAGGGGGGAAAGGGGGAAAATAGCACGGTAGCATTAAGGGGGAAACAGTTTTATCAAAGGAAGCAAAAATGGGGAAAGACAGCAAGAAACATTCCATACTCGCACTCTGTTAATCCCTCCATAGTGGGGAACCATGGCCAGTTCTAGCTGGGGTTTCTTGTCTTCATCGTCATCTTCACTCTCGCTGCTACTCTCTGACTCAGAAGAATTTTTGCAAGCTGACTTGGTCCCATGGAGATTGTGCATTTTCATCACTAGCAACCTGTGGGTTTATTAGGGTGGGAGGGAAGAAAAATGTTATTGAATGGATTGATAAGTCTGTTACCTTTCCCCAACCTAAAACCAGTTGTGCTGGATTTCAGACCCTATCATATGGTGGGCCATGCAGTTTGGGAAGGATGGGAGTTGAAATCAAATATTTTAGTAGATATCAGGCTATGGAAGATTCTCTTCTTTGCTCATTCCACTGATTGTCAACTTAGTCTACAATAAGATAGTCCTCAACTTAGGACCATTATTGGGCCCTGAATGTCTGTGGCTAAGCAAGGCGGTTGTTAAATGAGCCAGGCCCAATTTTACAATCTTTTGCCATGGTTGTTAAGTGAATTGCTGCAGTTGTTAAAGTGAAATCAATTTCTCCATTGACTTTGTTTGTCTGAAGTTAGCTGGGATGGTGATCATGTCACCATAGGCCTCTACAAACATCATAAATACATGCCAGTTGCCAAATGCCAAAATTTTGATCATATGGCTGTGGAGAAGCTGTGATAGTCATAACTGTGAGAATTGGTAGTAGGTCACTTTTTCCAGTTCCGCTGTCACTTTGAACACTTGCTAAACGAATGGTTTGTAAATTGAGGATTACGTGTACGTATCCATCCCAAGCACTCACCTGTTCGCCTGGGCAGTTTCAGCCTGTGTTCCCGCACAAAGGAAAAGGCTCAGTGGGTAGCTAGTTCGGTTGTCTTCAAGGGCATCACGCAAGATGTCGAAGCTCAGGCAAGGAGCCCCTGAATTCATAGCAATAGAAGGACCTCATTTATCAGGGCCATTTATCTAGATGTTTACTTCTAATATCCAATTCACAGCTTAACCTCATCTTCTTTCTTAATATGCAAACACTGGGTTGCATTTTATCAAACACGTGAGTATATAGTCTTACAAAATAGCTCTCAGGTTCTGTTTGCAATGCAGATTCTACAAATTCCAAAGTATTTGGAAGGCACTTTACCCTATCCTCTCTGCCTGATACCTCAGGATTAAATGGAACTTCTATTACTGCCTTTTCCTATTTGATCCTTTCTTTTTTTTTTTTTGAATTTTTTAAAAATTTATTTTTAAACATAACACATAAAACATAAAACACATCTTTTTAGAGCAAAGATTTGATCCGGTATAAAATAAGTATAAATTCCAAATTTCATCCATTAACATCTTAAAGAAGGGAAAAAAAAGAAAAAAAGAAAAATCTAAACCCAATTCTTATCATTCAATCTAACGTTTTGTTCTAGCATTTAACTTTCTACTATATATCACCCTAAATCTTGAATTCCAAATCTAAACAGCTTTTTATAATATTCATTTATCATTATTTGATCCTTTCTTGACCCTCTAGAGTTCAATTCTTGCAATTACCAGCCAGGATAATCCAAAACTGATCCCTGGAATTATGGGAACTGAAGTGCAACAAACTTCAAGCCACAGCAAAGGAGAAACTATCACTTAGACTTATATACCACTTTACTCAATTAGCAATAGCAATAGTACTTAGACTTATATACCGCTTCACGGTGCTTTACAGCCCTCTCTAAGCGGTTTACAGAGTCAGCATATTGCCCCCAATAATCTGGGTCCTCATTTTACCGACTTCCGAAGGATGGAAAGCTGAATTCCTAAATTCCTCCATTCAGATTGCTAGCAAATGTCGAACCCTAATTTTCAGTTTGCATTACTAGCGATTCACACTTCTTGTTTTTCCTTCTTGCCCTTGATCACGTCCTTCTCCAATCTAACGTGAGAATTGCCCGATTCTCCCTACCCGTGCCTGCCCGATGGTAGAGTCGATATGCGCCTTCGTCCATCACCAGCTCTTCTCCAGGGGCTGGTGGGGGACCTTTACCCGGCACATAAGCTCCTGCTTGGGACTTTCCTTGCTTCTTCTCCTCTTTTTCCTCCATCTCCATCTCTTCCACTTCATCGCTGCTGCCGCTACTCCCGCTGCTAGAAGCAGGGTTCTCCTCTTCCCACGTGCAGGATTCCTCCATCTTGAAAAAGGGCTCAAGCTCCACCCTTCACGTCGCGCTTTGACTTCAGCCTCGTAGAGATACGGCTCCCTTTTAAGACATTTAGCAAATATAGAGATGGAATACGGGCCATGGGGGATGCAAAGATTTGCAGAATGCAGTACTTTAAAGAAAGGACTAGCTTCCGAAATAGAGCATATTTCAAATATAGAGATGCAGAGGTTTGATGAACTCTTTAGCTCACGAAAAACAGGAGTGACGCAGGGAGTGCAAAGAAAGGAAATGGAGGCGCATCTGTTATTTTTAAGTCCCCGAGTTCTGGAAAGTCCTTTGCAGTGTGGGGTTTGTTGCCAGTGTAGAGAGAACGCTGGTGTGTGCGAATGTGTCTGTGCTTTTAATTGCAAGCCGCTCAGAATCGCTTTTGAGAGATGGGCGTTATACCTGTGGAAATTGAATAAATACATAAAACTGTATACAGTATACAGTATGCATATATTTATATGCAACTGTTATAATGCATATTAGGCGGATTTAAAAAAAATAATAATAATTTGACTTGCAAAAAAGAGCAACTAAGATGATTAAAAGCCTGGAGACAAAAACATGAAGAATGGTTGCAGGATTTGGGTTGGGCTATCTAGAGAAAAGAAGGACTTTTAGGGGGGACATGGTAGCAGTGTTCCAATATCTAAGGGGCTGCCACAAAGAAGAGGGAGTCAACTTATTTTCCAAAGCACCAGAGGGCAGGACAAGAAATGATGGAAACTAAGCAAGGAGAGAAGTAACCTGGGATTAAGGAGAAACTCCCTAACAGTCAGAACAATCAGTGGAACTGCTGTCCTTCAGAAGTTGTGGGTGCTTCATCACTGGAGATTTTTAAGAAGAGACTGGACAGTCACTTGTCTGAAATGGTATAGGGCTATGATGGCAAACCTATGGCACGAGCCCTCAGCCAGCTAGTTGTCGGGTTTCCGATGTGTGCATGCACACTAGCCAGCTGGTTGTTGCGTTTCCGAGACACATGTGCACACTGACCAGCTGTTTGTTGGGTTTCCAAGGCAAGCATGCCTGCTGGCCAACTGTGCATTGGGTTTCCAAGGCATGCATGTGCACTGGCCAACTGGTAGTTGGGTTTCCAAGGTGGCGCGTATGCACCGGCCAGCTGGTCATTGGGTTTCCAAGGCGCGCATGTGTGCTGGCCAGCTGGTCGTCGGGTTTCTGGCACTTTGATGCATGCACCTTCCGATTTGGCCATTCTGTGCCTAAAAGATTCGCCATCACTGGTATAGGGTCTCCTGCTTGAGCAGAGGATTGGACTAGAAGACCTTGAAGGTCCCTTCCTGCTCTATTGTGATTGATTGATTGATTGATTGATAGGTCCGAGTGTGGCTGTAGCTCAGGGGTGGGTTCTACTTACCTTTACTACCAGTTTGCATCGTGCCTGCGCGCTCTTCTGTCTATGCGCAGAAGTTTCTGCGCATGCCCAGATCACTTCTGATGACGTCTGGGTCAGTGGGTGGAGCCTCCCCCTGATTTTACTACTGGTTCTTGCGAACCAGGGGCAACCCACCACTGCTGTAGCTCTCATTCCTTGGCTTGCATCCTTTGAAGATACTGAAGGTTGGCACTTAGGTCCAACACTAGGCAGGCGTCTCTCCGGCGATCCAGGTCACAAGTCCCTGGCAGTCTTGCCTCCAGCCCCTCTCCCCTTAGGAGCAAGGCTGAGACCCCATTCTTTCCTTGGCTGTGTCCTCATATGGCCATCATAAATTGAGATGGGCTGGACTTCAAATTGCAACAGATAAATGTTGAATCTGTCTTGTCTATCTTTCTATTATGTATCACACACTGTCTGTCTGTCTATCTAACTACATCCATCCATCATCATTTCTCATCTCTCATCTCTCTCTCATCTCTCTCTAGCTCTATCTATCTATCCACCTACCTACCTCTATCTTCTTGTATCACCTACCTACCTATCTACCAACCAACCTACCTACCTACCTACCTATCTATCTCTATCTTCTTGTATCATCTATCTATCTACCTACCATCTATCATAGCGTGTAAGCATCGCTTAGTCTCTCTCCCTCTTGAGATTCCAATTACGACTTTCAAGGCAGTACATTCATGTTGCTTAAAGGAAAAGAGACAGCATCCTATTTGTTAGGACAGACTCTTTGTATAGTAGATATATTTGCTCAAGGGAAGCACAGGATGATCATCAAAAACTCATTGTCTCATCCTTCCAGGCTCGAACACTTCCCATTCATTTTTGAAAACCTTAAAGCTCTACCACTCTTTTGACTGTGGGTAGGTGGTGCCTCCCTTGTTTTGGGAGGCTGCCATCTTAGAAAAGGGCGATGGGCAGCCATCTTTGAAAAAAGGGGTTCTGTAATCCTTTTACAGATACAGATGATTCACGGAGGCCATTTTCAATGTGGGCAGAGACAAGAAACGGCATTTTGGGACAGGGCAGATGATTCCACCGCAACTTAGATACCCCCGAGAAGTCCAGTTGGTTTAATCTCCATGGTAACGGAGAGTTCAGCTCAGCCATATCAATTAGGTTTAAAAGGGCTGCTGAATGGCTTGCAATATCTCCCACTTGAGACGTTTCTTCTCAGGCTCAGCTGTTAATGTTTTCCAGCTAAACATTTTGCATTAATAATAGCAGTAATTATCTGTTTGCTTTAGCATCATCTTGCAGTGGTTTCCTCATATTTCTGGGTTTGAACAGAAAATTATATATATATATATATATATATATATATATATATATATAAAAAAAAAAAAAAAAAAAAAAAAAAAAAAACACAACACAACACAATACATAAAATACAATATGTAAAGTAAAATTCAATTCTGAGCCAAGGCAGTCAATTATATAATATGACTAGAGGTTTTTTTATGGTCAATGTTTAGTAGACAACAGCAAAGCCCAGATTCAAAGGATCAGGGGTTGCCAAGATTTCTTAATATGTGTACAAACCATTTGGACAGAAATACAAAATTAACAAACTGCATCAATGCATGTGACAAAAAGCTTCAAAGCTCATAAGGCACACCAGCAGTGACAGAGGAATAGGTGTCTCTGAATGTGTACAGCATTTGAGTGCCCTTGTGCAACCCCAATTTTCAGATATTTTGGAGAAAAACCTATTTCCTCATTGAAGGTTGTGCTTTCTGTGAAAGTTTGAACCTACTCCATTATTTTCTGAGAAATGAAGCTGCTATTGCAAGAATATATAGTTAGTAAGGAAAAAAATACTCATTTTTTTCCTACTTCCAGCAAAATCTCAAGCAATGTTTCTCAACCTTATCAATCTTAATATGTGGGGACTTAAACTCCAGCATGTTGGGTGGAGATTCTGGGAGTTGAAGTCCACCATTTTCTTGTTCCAGCTGAGAAACATTATCTAAAGAATAGCTATCCTCTTTCACCATAAAGCCTACCTTAGGCTCCAGCTTTTGCAGTTTATCCAGGAGTGAGCTGTCCTGATTCATAGGATTTAGTTCTTATAGATGTAAATGCTTTTTTAGCCTCTCACAAGTTCCCCCCCCCCTTTCTTGTGTAAAAATCTATCTTCTGAATTCAGACATGAGGTGTTTTATTTCCTTTTGAATTATACTATAATAGGAAACTAGGAAGTTGCCAGTGATTAGAATTGTGTATAAATAATAGGGTTTAGAGGTTATTCATACAATGTTGTCTTAATCATATTTCTGGATGATGACCTAACCCTGGTTGAATTGTAAACATAGAATGAATTAGAGCAGTATTTCTCATGCTGGCTGGAAAATGGAGTGGAAATACACCCATCTTAAAGTTGTCAAGGTTGAAAAACATTGGATTACAGCTTTTGTCTCTTGAAATTAAACACTTTGGTGCTGAACCTGAAGCCTGTGAAGTACCATCAACCGTTACGAACAATCTCTTGTGGTTTGGAGACACTTTGGGGGATTGAAACAACCTTCAGATTTATAGCTTTTTAAAAAGGGAAGGAGACTTGGCAAAAAAAAAAAAGAGTAACATGGCAAGTTGGAATGACCAAGGAGCAGGAAAAATTGGAACAAAGGCTTTTCTCTCTCCTTATATGGATATCAAGGATGCTTCTATATGGCAGCCTTAAGCAACTGTCTCTGCTGTTCATATCAGCTGGAAAAGAATATACCTTAAGAAAGGTAGTCAAGATAATCTTTTCTTCTTCCTTCCATCTTCCATCACTGGAGATTTTTAGGAAGAGATTGGACACAGCTATTTGTCCAGAATGGTATAGATCTCCTGTTTGAACAGGAGGTTGGATTAGAAGACTTCCAAGGTCACTTCCCATTCTGTTTCTGTTCTCTTCTGGCAACAGTGTTGACCATTACCTGTGCTGGGAAAGCAAGCATGAATTATTTTCATGGAACTTGTCTTTGGGAACCCATGGATTCAATTGTTGGAGCCATCTTCTATTGATTCCCTTCATACTGGATGTTCTTCCATCCAGCAGATTAACTGGGAAAAGCATATACACAAACCATTCTTTTTCCTGGCACTTGCCTAGAAGGGGAAACTAACAGAACTTGTGAAGGAGGACAAGGGGGAGGGGAAGAAAAGAAGAAAGGTTGGTTGGACTGGTCCACCATTGGAGGGGGAAAGACCAATTGTTCACTAGTCTTCCTGACCAGCTATTGCTTGCTCTAACTTATAAAACACAATGAGGCTTTATTTATTTGTTTGTTTATAAAATTTATTTGCTGGCCATCTCATATCCAATTATTCTGAGTGGCTTACAACATAGAAAGATTGCAAAACATTAAAATCATACATCATTCGAAACACAGCAGGTAAAAAACATGAACAGATAAAATCATGGACACAAGATGGCAAAGAGGTGTGTTGGACACATGGGGTTCAATTCAATTAATTAACCATCTCCAATATGAAGTTCTCCCATTGGGTCCCCAAGCCATTTAGCAAAGCCTTCCTTGGACACAAACCTCCAAAAATAACTAGAGGGAAGAGGAACAGCTCTATATCATGACTAATAGGAGGGCAGATTTCCATAATAAAATTAAAGAAAAGAAGTTGCATAGTTCCAGAGGTGGGTTTCAGCAGGTTCTGACCAGTTCTGGAGAACTGGTAGCGGAAATTTTGAGTAGTTTGGAGAACCGGTAGTAATAATTCTGACTGGCTCTGCCCCCATCTATTCTTTGCCTCCCGAGTCCCAGCTGATTGGGAAGAAATGGAGATTTTACAGTATCCTTACCCTGGAGTGGGGTGGGAATGAAGATTTTACAGTATCCTCCTACTGCCACACCCACCAAGCCATGCCATGCCCACCAAGCCACACCCACAGAACCAGTAGTAAAAAAATTTGAAACCCACCACTGCATAGTTCAGCACTTGCTGACACAAGTAGCTTTTGAAGCAGAGCAGGAAGACTATCTCCAGCTCAAGGCAGATGTGATCAGAGGTTGATGTCATCCAGTCAAGCCTTCTCAATGAGTCTGCTGAGCTGTTCCATGCCTAGTGCATGATTCACTTAATTGTATTGATTCGCTTAGCAATAATGACAAAAAGGACATAAAATGGGTAATGATTCACTTAACAACTGTCTTGCCTAGGGATGGAAATTTTGGCCTCAATTGTCATCATAGGTCAAGGACTACCTATATTTGCCAATAGGAAGAAAAATGGCAACATAAAATTACCAAGAATATACTCAGCTACCTTCAGTATCACATCTTCAAACATCTTCAAAGAGATGAGAGAGAGAGAAAAGCAAAATAAAAAAGTTACTTCTATTCCTCTTCAATAAGGATACAATTATGGATTAAGTAATCTCTTATTTTAGTTGAACAAAAAGGGATACAAAGCTAAAGTATAAAAGATATATTTATCTAATAATAAAATAACATTATTATATAATACCATAGTCTTTTACTCTAAATAAAACATATAAGCCATAAATACATCAGAATAACCATTCCACTAAAACACACACACATAGCCAAATATCTGCAATATCTATTTTAAATTTAAACTAAAACATAAAACATATCTATCTATCTATCTACCTACCTACCTACCTACCTATCTGTTAAACTCCAACAATGCAGAATATTTCTATAATCACAACAAATCTAATCCTCAAATCCCAGAATCAGCATATTCCAATCATAACTGAAATAATTCATAAGAAAATTTATAAATAATAAAATACCTTTGCCAATAAGTCCACAAGAATTCATAATATTATGCCTTTCCTCAAACTGTTAGAATAAGCTTATTATACCTGGGTTGCAAAGATCAGAACATCCATTAGATAGCAAAGTAACTTTTCTGTATCTCTACTAATGATTATCCTGATTTTTGTAGCCCAGATGTAGTGTACCCATTCAGGGTTAGGAAGAAAATTCAAATTAACTACTGTCTACTAGCTCACAAAAATTCTGGGGTTTTTGCTGTTCTAAAGGTGATCCTAACTCACCATCAGTGCTTCCTCAAGAATATATAGACCATAGAGGTCAGGGATTATTCCAGGTTTAATTATATTTTAAGTCAACCCGTTTCGAGTCAACTATCTCTTTCCTTTAATAAATCTACTCTAAACATAACTACATTTGGATCACTTTGGGGCTCTTAGTTGTGTAGCTTATCAAACTGTACTAAGAACAGACTTTTCCTGGATCCTTCTTAGAGCCAAGTCTGTTCACTTAGTTTCCTTGATAATTATAATAAAACAGGAAGCTTAGAGAATAATGGCATACAGATGTACTAACAAGAATTCATGTTCGGTAGAACATCCTTTAACCAAGTGAAGATACGTGTACATCACACACCCAGCTGGATGAATTCCCAGTCCCAATGGCTTCTTGTTTTGAACCCAATTTCCATCTTGACTAAATATTTCCACCACAGAACCATCTGCTCCCTCTGCTTCCCGAAGACAATTCGTTCCCTCCTGCTTTTGTTCTGGAGATCACAGCCCTGCCTGTTCTTCATGAAGCCTAGCCCTGCAGGCTGCGATCTATCCTCAGCAGGATCATAAATTGCTAACAAGCATGTCCCGAAGCCTGCCGGCTGCCGCAACTCAGCCAGAGACTTGCTGTGTGCAACCGAGCGGGAGGGTCGCATCCCATCATGTGAAAAAGCAGGCAGCATGCAGCCAGATTCGGATGGCAGGCATCTGAAGCTGGCTGCTGTTGGCGGCAATGATTGGATGGTGCCAGAGCCAGCCAGCAATGGAGGGTGGGAGGATTTGGAAAGAGGGAGGGAGAGCAATAGCCAGAGATGAAGGAGGTTGGGGGGCTTTGGTGCAGGCTGCTGCAGGGAGAGTATCACAGAGGTAATGCTACTTTACACATGGGTAGCAGAAAACAGCCTTGCCTTGTGATTTGTTAGAGCTCAGATCCCTGGCACTAACATTCAAAGAGGGTGAGATAGTGGCAGATTGTAAGTCCCACTCAAAGGTAATTTAACGGTGTCATTTTATATGTTTTATCTCCCAGGTTGACACCTTTAGGTGGTTTTATTTTGATCTCACTTACAGAGCAAAGGAAAGGGACCCTTTTTAGTAGGGCAAAGTGTCACCAGGTGCTGGACATTACAGTAGTAAAAAAAAAAAATCTTGGAAAGGTTTTAGCCATTTGGATGCTGTTATTTCTTTCAGCAAGGCTCAAATGCCATAAACAACACAAAGACAAGAACGTCTTTAGTTTGATTACAGCGAAGGGGAATAGTTGAATTTCTGCCTACGATGCAGCTGTGAAAATCATAACAGCCCCTATAATACCAAGATAATTCTTGTGCTCTCCAGATACGTTGGGTTACAGCCTCCATCATCCACAGTTGCTGCCCATGCTCCTTGTGAGCGATAGGAATTTTAAAAGTCCAAAAGATCTAGAAGGCACAGGGTGGGGGCACTGGTAGAATAAATGAGGACCCGGTTTGTGGGGGCAATAAGCTGACTTTGTATAAAATATACAAAAGTATGAAGGCTATTGCTTAACGCATTGTAAGCCGCCCTGAGTCTCCGGAGAAGGGCGGCATATAAATATAAATTTTTAAAAAATCAAGTAATCTTTGCTCTTTTCATATTGATGAACTAAACCAGGTTTTGAAACTAGTTGCCCTGAGATGATGCACCTGCTGTTCCTTAGTAAATAAAACACCTGGCTGGTTAAAGACACAAACATTATCTATCTATCTATCTGTCTATCTGTCTATCCATCCATCCATCCATCCATCCATCCTTTCTTTCTCTCTCTTTCTCTATCTCCATCCATCTATCCATCATCTCTCTCATCTATTTCTCTAGCTTTATCTACCTACCTACCTACCTATCTATCCATCTATCTTCTCTTCTCTCTCTGTCTCCATCCATCCATCATCTATCGTCTAACATCTCTCTCATCTATTTCTCTAGCTCTATCTATCTATCTATCTATCTATCTATCTATCTATCTATCTATCCATCTATCTATCCTCTCTCTCTCTCTCTCCATCTCTCTCCATCATCTATTGTCTGTCTATCATCTCTCTCATCTATTTCTCTAGCTCTATCTATCTATCTATCTATCTATCTATCTATCTATCTATCTACCTATCCTCTCTCTCTCCATCCATCATCTATTGTCTATCATCTCTCTCATCTATTTCTCTAGTTCTATCTATTTATCTACCTACCTACCTATCATCTATCTATCCATCTATCCTCTCTCTCTGTCTCTCCATCTCTCTCCATCATCTATCGTCTATCTATCATCTCTCTCATCTATTTCTCTAGCTCTCTCTCTCATCTATCTATCTATCTATCTATCTATCTATCTATCTATCTATCTATCTACCTATCTACCTATCCATCTATCTTCTCTCTCTCTATTTCTCTCTATCTCTCCATCTCTCTCCATCATCTGTCATCTATCTATCTATCATCTCTCTCTCTCATCTATTTCTCTAGCTCGCTCGCTCTATCTATCTATCTATCTATCTATCTCTATCTATCATCTATCATCTATCTATCATCCATCCATCATCTATTGTCTATCTATCATCTCTTTCATCTATTTCTCTAGCTCGCTCTATCTATCTATCTATCTATCTATCTATCTATCTATCTACCTACCTACCTACCTACCTACCTATCCATCTATCTTCTCTCTCTCTATTTCTCTCTATCTCTCCATCTCTCTCCATCATCTGTCATCTATCTATCTATCATCTCTCTCTCTCATCTATTTCTCTAGCTCGCTCTATCTATCTATCTATCTATCTATCTATCTATCTATCTATCTCTATCTATCATCTATCATCTATCTGGATGGGGAGGAACAGACTCAGGCTCAACCCATCCAAGACCGAGTGGCTGTGGTTTCCGACATCCCGATATAGTCAGTTGGTGCCAACGCTGACTATTGGGGGCGAGTCATTAGCCCCCACGGAGAGGGCTCGAAACTTAGGCGTCC
>WNWU01013574.1:1356670-1372605 GCA_012654045.1 Ptyas mucosa
TTCTTTCTTTCTTTCTGTCTCCCATCCTTTCCTTCCTTCCTTCCTTCTTTCTTTCTTTCTTTCTTTCTTTCTTTCCTTCTTTCTTTCTTTCTTTCTTTCTCCCCCCTCCCTATTTCTTTCTTTCTTTCTTTCTTCCCCCTCCCTATTTCTTTCTTTCTTTCTTTCTTTCTTTCTTTCTTTCTTTCTTTCTTTCTTTCTTTCTTTCTTTCTTTTGCCGCACTCCCCCCCTCCCATGTTTGGCCTAGCAGGCCTCAGGGAAGCCTCCTGGGAGCAAAAACAGACCCCCTCAATAGATAGTTTTAAAAAATGCTTTAAAAAGTAAAAAAAAAAAAGTTCGTGTGGCACAGCTGATTGTCACACCTGATTGTCGGAACCTTTTTAAAACTTTTTTTAGCATTTTTTTCACTACCTATTGCCTGAACGGGTAGTAAAAAAATCAACTGTGCCACGTGATCGTGGGAACTTTCTTTTACTTTTTAAAGCATTTTTTTAAACTACCGTTTTGGCAAACCAGTAGCATTTTCACTACCGGTTCAGGAGAACCGCCCTGAACCAGTAGCATTTCACCCCTGCTCCTAGGTCTCTTCCAACCCTATTATTCTATGTTCCGAGACTGAGGTTTGTAATTCTCCGGGTATATTTTAATTGATTGTACTTGGAAGGGTCTGTACCACAGTCATGGATTCTGTCAAGCAATAGCAAGACAGGTGTTAGAAATGGCAATGTTGTCATTGAACTATTGTTTCACAGTTCAAGCCAAACAGGGGGTTGATCTGTAGGCTTTGCCATACAATCCTTCTCAACACAAGAAAAAGTCAGCTACTGACCTCAGTTGTGGAATGGATATAAGCTGCCAAAAAGGCTGCCAAACTAAACTGTAATCTTCCCAATCGTGAATTTAAGATTGGCAGCCATGGATATTAATAATAACTAAAAAAAAAATTTTTTTTTAAAAACCCTGTCATTCTGTAGAAGACAAGAAAAATGGGTACTATTACTTTTCCCCTCTTCCTCTATCTATTCCCTCTCTAATTCTAGAAAGCCAGTGCAATTGCGCTGTGTTCACCTTTAGCAAGTAACCAGACATAGTCTGTCATCTCATTTCAGTATCACCTTCATTTCTTCTTGAATTGGATCTAGGATGAGACCTGGCCTGCCTGTGACAGTTTGTCTGAGAAAAAAGAAGAAATCTCTATTAAAGGAGAGATTGGATCAGTAGTTTCCTGAGAGCCCAGGAGGATGTTTACAATAGATTCAGAACAAAAGTCAGAATTCAGTGATTCTTTGCTGCAATATAAAAAAAAAGGTGAGATACAAGGAAGATCTTGGCAATGCCTCCAAAGGAAAAGGGAAAAATCCCTACCTGTCGATAATTTATGCATGCTAATTATGTCAACTGAATAATCCAGTTGTTCTGAATCTGGCTCTGGACCAACCTGTGAGATTTGGCTTTGAGCACCTTTCGGCATCACTTCCAAGCAACAACATTACACAACACTTGGCCTTTGCATGTCCTCCTGCTCATTATTTCACATTTATATTGAATTCCAGCAGTACAAAATAATACAGTATTGTTGCAGGAGAGCCAAAATAAGGCTGGAGATGGGTACTAATGGCCAGGATAAAGATAACTGCATGTCTTAAAATATTTGTTCCTTGGGAAACATTAATACAGGTAGTCTTTGACTTACGATCACAACTGAGCCCAAAATTTATGTTGCTAAGTGAGACATTTGTTGAGTGAGTTCTGCCCTATTTTACGACTTTTCTTAACACATTTGTTAAGTGAATCACTGCAGTTGTTGAGTTAGTAACTTGGTTATTAAGTGAATCTGGCTTACCCGTTGACTTTGCTTGTCAGAAGGTCGCAAAAGGGATCCCAAGACCCCAGGACACTGCAACAGTCATAAATATGAGTCAACTGCCAAACGCCCAAATTTTGATCACGTGTCTATAAGGATGATGCAGTTGTAAGTCATTTTTTTCTGTGTGTTGTAACTTCAAACAGTCACTAAACGAACTGTAGTAAGTCAAGGACTACCTGTGCAGCACTGGGAAGCTGGGTACGGTTATTTTGGCTCTGTTAGATGTCTGGAATTCAGATAACCTTTACATTTTGGGAAAACAGAGGATAATTGTTGAGGTATATCTGAACTGGCAATCTGCAAAGTCCTTTTGGGCCAGAAGAAAAGATATATCTTGTCCAACATTTCACTTCCTACAGTGGCCAACCAGATGTTTCCAGAACCCCCCAAGAAGGTAATAGGCAGCAGCTGTTGTTGGCCTGTAGTAATTAATGCTCAGCGGTGTGTTACAGCCACTGCTGGAAGACAACTTCTGCTGTTCTCACCCACCTTCGGTTCCATAATACCTCTTCTAACCAGAAGCCAAAGCTCTGCTATCTTTGAAAGTATTCTTGCTCATGGCTATCACTCTGTCCTCATCCTGTCCTCCAGTAGCAAATTCCATGAATTAATTATGCGCTGTACAAAAAAAAGTACTTTCTGCTGTCTTTCCCGAATCCACGACCCATCAATTTCACTGATGGCTTCAACTGCTCGCATGATAAGAGAGGGAGAAAATAATTTTTTTTTATCTACATTTTTCACTTTTCATATTTAATTTGATAAACTTCGGTATTGTTGGCCTTCTTATCACACACTACTGTATTTTTTTCTAAACTGAACTCACCTAATGCTTCAGCTTACCCTCACTGGGAATCGGCTTCAGCTTCTAAATAATTTGGTTGCTGCTGCCTACATTTCAGTGACTGGATAGTGCATGAAAATAAGAGTTGACCAGGTAAGACAAAACTCTTAAATAACTGCTGTGTACTCTCACCTGGTAGAGATGGAGGAGGCAGAGGGGCTATTTGTTTGATTCCTGCCTTTTTATCCTTCTTTTTAGCAATAAAGGTTCCCAGGGCGGCTTAAGATAATTAAATGCAAGGTTGTGCCAGCTGATTAGCCTACAGTTTAAAAATGAAACTCAAAAGGAAAAGATAGCTGTCCATTATGATCGGTTAGAAATAGTTTGGGGAGATGAGCTGGTCTCTTAGAGATCTGCCAGCCTCTCTTTCTGTTCTTCTCCCAAGTAAAATGAAAGCAACTCACGTTCTATGTCATTCTGAAGGAAGTTTCCAGGATTTAGATAAACGGCTCCAGGAATATGCATGCATTTTCATTTTAGTAAAACAACTTCACGGTATTTGGGAAGGGTGAATATCTGTGGGGCAAAACTGGAACGGTGGAGAGATGCGTGGAAGCAGCCAAAGAAAGGAGAGGGAAGTATTGGAGGAGAAACAAGGTAAATGGGTCACAAATTAAAGCCAATGTGGGCCATCTACTGTAGGTGTCTTCCCTGTTTTTCAAGCTCAGTTCCTCGTTTTTAAAACTGGATCACAAGGTGGAACAATGGTGGTTCATAAGAATGGAAAATATGCTTTGTATTTCTTTATAATGAGCTTCTCTCAATTCTCCAGGCCCATTGCAACCATTATCTTTCCTAACACCATCTCTTCCAGCTCTACGTGACTCTCTTCAAGCCCTTCTTTTCCCTACCCACCTGGGAGACATGTAGTTCAGCCTATCATCGTCCTTAGGGAGGAAGACATCAACCTAGCTTTAAAAACAAAGTTCCTGACAGGTTGAAAAATGTCTGACTGAGCCCAGCAGGAGCAGTAAAAGGAGGCAATGACCCCTCCTGATAAGTGTCCTAATATTTAACCATCTATTGCTGCTGGGTTAATACTGTGGCTTTCTGAAAAAGGAGTCAGACAAGCGATTCAGAACGCAGAAAGAGTAGAAAGCGGGATTTCTGGGTTCTATATAGAATAGTCCTGATGAAAATTTGCATTCTTCGGAAATTAGAATCTGAGTTTTGGGGTTTTTTTTTTTTTTGAGGAGTCAAAAAAAGTGACGACATGGAATCCCCATAATGATACAAAGAATCCCTAAGACAGCTTTACAGCAGTTCATGTTGTCCGCATCTTAGGCCATTAGCTTTCTCAGAGTGTTTCCAAGATATTGCTTTGCTTATTTCTGGAAATTACCAATTTTGAAATGAAGCAGCGATGAAGATAAATATAGCCTGGCCAGTAAATGATGATGTCTTATTTACACTACGGTATTTGTGTCCTCTCCCTGTATAAGTACAACTGTTGACTTACAACAGTTCATTTAGTGACTGTTTAAAGTTACAACACTACTGAAAAAGTGACTTATGACTGTTTTTCACAATTACAACTATTGCAGCATCTCCATGATCGTGTGATCAAAATTTGGATGCTTAGCAACTGGTTCATATTTATGACAGTTGCAGCGTCCCATGGTGATGTGACCACCTTTTGCGACCTTCTGACAAGCAAAGTGAATGGGGAAGCCAAATTCACTTAACAACTGCAGTTCGCTTAACAACTGTGGCAAGGAAAGTCATAAAGTGGGACGAAACTCACTTAACAAATGTCTCACTTAGCAACATAAATTTTGGGCCCGATTATGGTTGTGAATCAAGGACTAACTATCTTCCAAGGCGCTCTGTAGTCCCTCAGTCAATTAGGGTTGCTTAAGAGGATGTTTTCAGCACTGGTGTCTATTTTGCATCATCCTAGCATTTTTGTGAAACGCTTCCTGTCTTGGATGGCCATCTGTGCAAAACAGAAGAAGCCATCACTAAAGGTCCATGTTCTCCATGTTTTGTTGATGAGATATAGTGGACTTTATATTATAACTCAGCAAGCCTTGTCCTCCTACAAAATTAGGTTGGCTGCTGTCCCGTGTTGTTTTCCATCCCTCAGGCAATCTGATAGGTTTATCCATGCCACGGTAACTGGTGGAAAGACCTAATTATGAGTGCCAGATTTGAAAAAAGTAGCTGAAGAATTCAGAGTGAGGAACAGAACATTGTTTGATATTTTCACCTTTTCTGTTATGTTACTTTTCCCAGTAACAAATGATAATGATATGCCCACCCATCTACTGGTAAAGCAGATCTCTGTTACTCATATTGTGGCTGTCTACTGTTATGTCCTGCCAGGAAGTAGACTTGTCTGCTTAATTTATTTATTTAGATTGGGATGGGTAAATGGACTGTAGCACTACAGTTCCCAAAAGACTTTTTTGCAAATAGCACATCTTGCTGGAGAAACTAATGCGTTTAGGTGAGTACCAGTGGTTGAGTTCCCACACACCGACGAAAGATTTTGAATTTGTTAGCTATTAGATTGCTGGAGTGGTGAGTATGCAAACCTCAACTGAGTGCTTTCTTCTTGGGACTCAAAAACAAAAGGCACACTGTCATGCCATGTCATGACAGGATTATAAATCAAAGGTTCCCCCCCCCTTTCTTATGATCTTTAATGCTTATGGGCTATTTGTGGGAGTAGCCCTCTCCAACTGTTTATACTTGTCTTACTGGGTCCAACAGAATGGGATTCTCCAAATCCTGTCTATTGGGGAATGTCAACTGGTGGGACTTAGGAATTGGCTCTTTTCTATTGTGGCTGCTTTCTGGAACAATATACCCTTCCCACTACCACCCTGAGATTTGGTTGGTCCTGACTCTGATAGCATTTCATAAAACCTTTAAAACACGGACATTTTTCCAAGCGTGAAGCTTGGGAGGTTCATGGATGAATGGTTATTGTGTTGTTGTTATTGTCTTAACCTATGTTAGCCACCTAGAATCACTTATGACAGGAGACCATATTATTAAATTGAAATAATGAAAATATTATTGGAATTGATTGAAATAAATAATAGTGTCATTATTCTGTGACATGTCCCAGCACAGGTAGTTCTCAAATATACTCAGTCATTGGTTGGAAACATGTGGAAGAGGCCTGCATCCTCCAGTGGACAGACAGTGGCTAGATTGATGATGATAATCAATTTTTGTGAATGTCCTGTAACTGTCTTTCACATTCCTGCTAATGATGTGCTGGACCATGTTACAGAACAGATAGTTCTGCTTTCTGTTGTTCCATAGATCCAAGTCCTATGGTGATGTTCTGTTGAAAGAGACTGTGACAGATCTTCTCAAACAATCTATATATCTTGTTAGGCTTTATTTAATAAGTGATTGCAATGCATATGAACACAGCCAGGGCAGGATTTTCTGGATAAGCCTTCTTTAGTTGTAACATACAGTCACTCCTCAGCTTACAACCATTCATTTAATGACCATTAGAAGTTACAACAGTGATGAAAAAACTGTAAAAACTATTACAAGCTTATTACAACCACTCCTTGCAGTTATGACCAGCACAGCAACCCCATTATAATGTGATCAAAATTTAGGCACTTGACAACTGGCATATACTGTGTTTCCCCAAAAATAAGACCCTATCTTATATATATATATTTGAACCCTGAAATAAGCGCTTGGCCTTATTGCCATGCGCTCAAAAGTCCGATTCGGCTTATTATCAGGGGATGCCTTATTTTGGGCGAAACAGGGTATTTATAATGGTTGCAGCCTCCCCGGGATCACGGGATCACTGTTTGCAACCTTTCCAGCCAGTTTCTGATAAGCAAAATAAGCAAAGAACTAAAACACACCAAGGAAGCCCTCAGAGCATGTGGCTATCCCAAGTGAGTCATCAAATCTCAAAAAAGACCCAGCAGAAGCTCCTCCATAACAGGCAAAGAAGAGAACACTAAACAAAGCAACACTGTCATTCCATATGTTTCAGGAATATCAGAAAACTCGGGAAGATCTTCAGCCAACACAACATACGTTCACACTTCAGACCCAAGAATACACTAAGGCAGAAGCATGATATGTGCAATACAATGCAGTGAGCCATATGCAAATCTGTACATTGGGGAAACAAAGCAACCACTTCATAAACACATGGCACAACATAGGAGAACAAACCCATCAGGACAAGATTCATCAATCCATCTGTATTTAAAAGACAAAGGCCACTCTTTTGAAAACAGCAAAGTCCCCATTTTGGACAGAGAGGACCGCTGGTTTGAAAGAGGGGTCAAAGAGGCCATCTAGTCAAAATTGAACGACCCTCTCTCAACAGAGGGGGAGGAATATGACATCATCCATCTCCAGTCTACAACACAGTCCTTTCAACAGTTCCAAGAAGGCTCCATACCCATTTGCACTACTCAGGTGACCCTAAGAACACAAACAAATCTTCAAGTGGCCTCAATCATTCTCTAAAAGAATGCAAATGACCAGCTGTCTGCAAGTAATATAAATCTTTCCATTTCCCACCTTCCAGTCAGAGCTGAAGAAGCTTCTTGGATGAGAAGCGAAACATCTTCAAATAAAAGCAAGAAAGTCCAGCATCCTCAGAGTGAACTTCTCTCTGGCTAGAGAGTTCCCTGAAGATGGGCCCCCGCATGAGGCTGAAAGCTTGGAAGACTAAATCTCTGGTCCCAGTGACTGACCCAGATTGGATCCTGCAACATTTTTTTTTAAAATTTGATTTATATGCCGCCCTTCTCCGGAGACTCAGGGCGGCTTACAATGCGCTAAGCAATAGCCTTCATACTTTTGTATATTTATACAAAATCAGCTTTGCCCCCATAAACTGGGTCCTCAATTTACCTACCTTAGAAAGGATGGAAGGCTGAGTCAACCTTGAGCCTGCTGAGATTCAAATCTGCAATAATTGCAGGCAGCTGGTGTTAATAACAGAGTGCTTTTAGACCACTGTACTACCAAGGCTCTTTTACCCTGGGTCATGTATATTCACCTTCATTCATGACTCACTTAACCATTGCCTTGCTTAGCAACCAAAATTCTGGTCTCAGTTGTGGTTATACGTCAAGGACTACATCTACTAAGTGTGGGGAAACAACACCATACCCTTTGTATGATGTGACAGAGGTATCTTCATCCCAGTCTCCTATTTATCTCCACATTCTTTTTGGAACAGACTACCTTTTGTATCTTTTACCACTCGTCCTTCCAAGCTATTCATCTCATGGTTTAATTTGTACAATGAAAGATTCTGGGGCTGGAGCCAGAACCTGAGGCCCTCCCTCTGTCCTAGGAGACCTAATCCCTGATGCAGAGTGGACTGGTTGGTAGTTAGCGCTCTGAAGAAAACACATTTGGTATGTGACTGCATGCCCTCTTATTTTCCTGACAGCTTCGCTTCTAGGATAGAGCACCAAAAGCAGATTTCTAGATTAAACTCTGGGAAACAATCCCACAATGGCTGTTTTCTGTCTCATCGTGTAACAATGGAAAACATGTGGTGAGCCATTTATATAAAGTTGGATAGAAATGAGTGTTTCCCTGAGTAAAACGCTACCCTTAATCATGAACTGTCTAGGGTGGCCTTCGGAGGCTCATTCTTCCTCCCAACTCCACACCTGAAATTTGGTTAGCCTAACACTGACCTATCTTTATATATATATAAAAATAAAAAATAAGATGGAGCAGAGGCTTATGTTAATGCATGCAAAGCACTTTGGACATTTGCAATGTGCTCTATCACATTGTATTATGATGAGGAATATGACCAAGTCCGTCCTTCTCTATACACTTGCCTTCCACCCATTTTGGATGCGTTCCACTTTGGGGCTGTCTCATAAATGCAGACAGATGTCTCTATCCAAGGTGATTGCTTCACACAGCTTTTAATGAATAATAAATTGCCAGAATTCAAGGACTTGGGTGTCACATCAGAGCAGCTACCAATTTATCTTGTTCTGACCTGACCCAGGTGACCGATGATGAGGCTGGGAGACAAAGCCAGCGAATCTCAGATTAGGACCCATGCTCCCCATGCGAGAATAGTTCCCCCCTTTCTCTTCTGCAAAACTGTCTTCTCTTGAGTCTTGTTTCTCTCTTCTCTGGTCTCTGATTAGCTTTTTCATTAACTCTGAGAAGTTGCTCTGAGTGAGTTTGGGCAACAAATTCATCTTTAACTAGGCCCATGATGGCGAACCTATGGCACGCGTGCCACAGATGGCACACGGAGCCATATCTGTGGGCACGCGAGCGTTGCCGTAGCTCAGCTCCAGCGTGCATGCGCATGCCGGCCAGCTGATTTTCAGGCCTTCTGGGCCCACCGGAAGTCGGGAAACAGGCCGTTTCCAGCCTCCAGAGGGCCTCTGGAGGTGGGAAAGGTCATTTTCGCCATCCTCGGGCTCCTAGAAAGCCTCTGGAGCCTGGGGAGGGTGAAAAAGGGGCCTACCTGGCCCACTGTGCCATTGCGTACCAAAAGTGGAGGGAGTGTGGGGAGGGGGTCGTGCGTGCATGCACCGGGGGGGGGCACATAGAATTATGGGTGTGGGCACGTGCGTGCGTGATCCCCCCGCATTCCCCCACTTTTGGCACTCAATGGCAAAAAGGTTAGCCATCACTGAACTAGGCTGTTAATCCCAAAGATTTGTAAAGTTTACAAAGAGGGCAAAGGCTTGGTAGTCTGTCATCAGGTAGAACCCCAGCCCTGTCTGATTAATGGGGGTAACCAATGGGGAAAGGCATCTGGAGTAGGGTGGGTTAATGATGGTGGCAAAGGAGGAGAGAGGTCTCCTGCGTGAGTGGTATGTAGGAGGCCTTTGAAGAAAGAAAGAGAAAAGTATAATCCAACAATCCTAAATAACTTTTATCTATTCTCTGGTTTTCTTCGTTAGGGAAAGTAGTCGAAAAAATGGCTGAATTTTGGCTTCAAAAACGAAAATGATTATCTGGAGCCCCTTCAAATAAGCTTTACACCAGGATATAGCAGTGGTGGGTTGGTACCAGTTCGCCCCGGATTGGGCGAATCGGTAGCGGTGACAGCAGGAACAGAGGTGGGTTTCAGCAGGTTCTGACCACTTCTGGAGAACCGGTAGCGGAAATTTGAGTAGTTCGGAGAACCGGTAGTAAAAATTCTGACTGGCTCCGCCCTCATCTATTCTCTGCCTCCCAAGTCCCAGCTGCTCAGGAGGAAATGGGGATTTTGCAGTAACCTTCCCCTGCCACGCCCACCAACCCACGCCCACCAAGCGATGTCACGCCACACCCACAGAAGCGGTAGTAAAATATTTTGTAATCCATCACTGGGCGGGAGGCTCCGCCCACCTGCCCAGATGCTTATGCGCATGCACAGAAGCGTCACGCCCACACCCACAAGCAAAATGGTAGCGACGTGTTTTGAAACCCGCTCCTGGGATATAGTGATGAAAAAGTATTGATCATGCTTGCTGATGACCTCTGGAAAGAGCTGGGATGGAGTTGGGGTACCATCCTGGTTCTTGTTGATCTCTCAGGATCTTTCAATGCCATTGATCATACTGGCCTTCTGGACCTCACAAAGGGATTTTAGGATCCTCTTCCTTTTTTTTGTGCGGGAGGGTTCAGTCCATCTTGTATGGGAATAAGGCCCCAAGTCCCTAACTTGTGGGATGGTCTCTTCCCTTCCTTTTAACATTTACAGAATGCTGCTGGATGGGGTCATTTCTCAATTGGGGGTCAAATATGCCAATGATACCCAGTTGTATATCTCAGTCCTGGACTGCTCAAGTGATTTTTGTCAAAATTGTGCCTGGAGCCTGTCAGGGTCCAGGGGGTGGGTCGGAGGAACAAATTCAGACTTAGCTCTACCAAGACTCTGTGGCTGATGGTATTTGGACCAGATATTTTCCATGATCATTCCTAGATGAGGTTGGACTTCCCAATTTTGGAGAAAGCTAAAGGTGTACCTGGACTTGCAGTTCCTGCTCCAAGAGCATTAGGAGCTGTGTTACAACAGCACTGGAAAAGTCAATTTATGACCAGTTTTCACATGACCATTGCAATATCCCCTCATGGTCACATGATCAGAATTTGGGCACTTGGCATCTGTCATGTATTGATGACAGTTGCACTGTCCTGGGGTCATGTGATAATCTTTTGCGATCTTCTGATGAGCAAAATCAATGGGGGAACCCGGATTTTCTTAACCACGTGATTAACTTAACAATTGCAATGGTTCACTTAACAAGCACAGGTAGTTGACTTACAACGCTCCATTTAGTGACTGTTTGAAGTTATAACGGCACTGAAACAAGTGACTTACGACCGTTTTTCACATGACCACTGCAGCATATCAATGATTACATGATCAAAATTTAGATGCTTGGTAACTGACTCATATTTATGACGGTTGCAGTGTTGCGGGGTCATGTGATCAACCTTTTGCGATCTGAGAAAGCAAAGTCAATGGGGAAGCCAGATTCACTTAACAACCATTAACTTAACAGTTGTAGCAATTCATTTAACAACTGTGGCAAGAAAGACTGTAAAATGGGACAAAACGTACTCAACTTAGCAACAGAAATTTTGGACTCAATTATGGTTGTAAGCCAAGAACAATCTGTATGGCAAAAATATCACAAACGGGGCAAAACTCACTTAACACATCCAGATGTGGATTTCAGCATGTTCTGACCAGTTCTGGAGAACTGGTAGCGGAAATTTTGAATAGTTCGGAGAATCAGTAAATACCATCTCTGACTGGCCCTGCCCCAATCTATTCTCTGCCTCCTGAGTCCCAGCTGATCGGGAGGAGATGGGGATTTTGCAGTATCCTTCCCCTGGAGTGGGGAGGGAATGGAGATTTTACAGTATCCTTCCCCTGCCACGCCCACCAAGCCACGCCCACAGAACCGGTAGTAAAAAAAATTGAAACCCACCACTGATCTGATCCCTTATTAGCTGGGTTGGAAATGATCATTAAACCAGTCTTTCTGATCACTTGCCATCTTTAGGAAAGAGATCGGCCTGTCTGGAGGTCAAGACCTCAGAATGTTCTGGATGGAACCAGAGAAGGTGAGGCTGCTTCTTGTAGCGTCCTAGGATGAAATCAGAGTGAGGATGATCAGGGCTGCTTCCAGACAGATGACACTTAAGCATTTCTAATCAAAAGGAATTGGGCAGCTGCTCCATCTTTCTCTCCTTAATGGATTTTTTATTGTAAGGGGGGAAAAAGATAAAATAAATGATGAGGAAACACGGGGTGGTTACAAATGACACATGATGGCATCTATAGACCTCTTGTAAAATTTCATGTTTGATTTGGAACTGTCCTGTCCGGCTTACTTTATCCTATTTAGTATAGGAACTGAGATGAATTGCCCTCTAAGAAAGCTGCAGCTCCCTGCGTGCCTGATGCATAAATTACTGGATTCCTTCCATTATTTCTTTCCCTTTTGCTATATAGTACATTATACCATATTTAGCTAAAAGGAAGAAGATTCTTTTCCCCACCCTATAATTTCCTTTGAAGGGAGGGAGTGTTCTTATACTTGAGAAGGCTAGAAAATGTTAATGGCAGGGGGGGTGGGGAATGGGTAGTAGGAGAGGCAAATGGCTGCATACCTGTTGTATAGCTTGAGTTGCTTTGAAGATCGGCCATCACAGAGAACGGCTGCCTGCCTGCTGAAACCAGCACATTTGTAATGCTGTTTCAAAAGAGGATTTCCTCTCACCTTTTTCCTTCTCTGTTCAGTAGCTTATTCTCTTTGCCTCACACACCTCCGCCCCCTCCATCCAGTTTTCTCCTTCTCTTTCCTCCCTGTTTTGGATATGTAAGAAGTTAGCACCCACCCCTTTCCTAGAAGAATGAAATATTTTGGGAAATACTAAAAAGGCAGAGTGTTATGTTTCCCTGGATGAGAAATGGAGAAGCATGTTTTTAAAGACAAAGCAGCTCCCACCTTCCTGCTCCCCACCCTTTGTTAATGGGCCAGAGGCAGAAACTCAACCTTTGTCAAAGGACCATCATCTGCAACACAATAGGCCCCATCTAGGACAGAAACTCACCACATGGCACCTGGGAAGATTACATCAGCCAGCAAGGCTAGCTAAGACCCCCACCCCTGGGAGTCTGACAACAAATAAGGATACTCTTTCAGGGCCCCAGGAAGTTCAAAGCCAGAGAGAGCATAAAACCTGGGGACTTGCTGTATCTCGACCCTTTTCTGTTCAGGAACTCAAGCCATGTGATCCTGTCCACCATTAAACCATATTTCCAAGCAATCTCCATGTTTCCAGTGTCTTTTCCCCACTTGGAGCTGAACCCAGGAGGATATTTCTTCCTACAGATAAATGTCCCTTTCTTTTAAACTATTTTTTCTTACTTTTTCCTCTGTCTTTGCTAGAACGAAAATATAAGGAATTTCTCTCTCTTTCTCATTCTATGCATGTAGGTTTTTTTGTTTTGTTTTTTGAGTAATTGTGGAAGAGGGAAAATGTTTGGTATATGCAGGAGATGTATCTGATATGCCTTTTATAAATGGAGCCATTTACAGGTGACTTATTTCAAACAGAAATAATTAAATTGATACTTTTTCTTCCTTCTTTTGGAATCCGGCTTCTGATTACAGTAGCGTACACTGATTTCAGTGGTGGGTTACTACCGGTTCACACCGGATCAGGCAAACTGGTAGCGGCAGGAGGCGGGAGGCTCCGCCCACCCACCCAGACGCTTCTGCGTGTGCACAGAAGCTTCTGCTCATGCGCAGAAGTGTTGCGCACAAGCACGCATGCGCCCACAAGCAAACTGGTAGCGACGGATTTTGAAACCCGCCCCTGGTACATGTAGTCCTCGACTTGCGACCACATTTGAACCCCAAATTTCTGTTGCTACGTGAGACATTTGTTATGTGAATTTTGCCCCATTTTACAACTTTTCTTGCCACACTTGTTAAGTGAATCACTGCCATTGCTAAGTTGTTAACACGGTTGTTAAGTGAATCTGGCATTGACTTTGCTTGTCAGAAGGTCTCAAAAAGGGATCACGTTTTCCCAGGACATTGCAACCATCATAAATATGACTCAGTTGCCAAATGCCTAAATTTTGATCATGGGGATGCCGCAGCAGTCATAAGTATGAAGAATGTCACTTTTTTCAGTGCTGTTATAACTTCGAATGGTCACTAAATGAACTGTTGATGTCTACCTGTACATATATGTTTTGCACAGACATATAAATGTGTCACACATTCACATTTATGAGGAGATATTTCTAAGACTGGTTTCAGCTGGAATTGGCAACCTGTAAATGGACACGGTAATGAAACTAGGCACTACATAGAATATTTATCTGTGCTTATAATTTTTTCTGTCTATCCTTTCATTTGGGGAATCATCTGACATTCAAAGTCAATAATAATAATTGTTAATATTAATAATAATAAATGCACAAAATTTAATATCCTGTTCGGAGAGCAAAATTAAAGGAAAATCCATTTCTAATCTCCCAGGCTGCATTATCCACAGGTAGGAAACTTTTAATTAATGTTGCTGAATAATTTATTATTATTTTACCTATTGGGATTTAATAAGCAAGTTATTTGCAAGGTATGGTCATAAAACTCAAAATGATTGCTGCAGTGATACAATTGAAGTTCCATCTGTTTTATTTTATTTTATTTATTTCAGGTTTGGCAACACCTTGGCATTTTTGACCACACCCTATAGTCAGGGTGTGATTAGTCACACTGTGATTAAGCACTACTGTACATAAAAATCCTGAGTTGAGAAAGAGTTTTCTGGAAGAAGAAACACATTACATAGCATTCTTTCTTAATCCCACTGTACAAGAGCAAATGCTTAGCAGAGCTAATAGGATCTAAACTAAGGTGGGAGGCAGAATAGAAGACTAATGACCAAAAAATAGAATAATTTACAGGAACCGAGATATCAGGATTGTAAAGGAAATATAGAACGGACCACAGGCAAAACAGAACATGTTATTCCCTTGTTAGAAGAAAATCTTGGTCTGCTCTGGATTTAGCAACTATTCAAAGTTATAACAGAACCCCCCCTCCCCAAAAAAAGTGCTGATGACCCTTTTTGAAGTTTCAAAGTTATGACGGCCACCTGATCATGTGATTGTATGTTGAGTACTCGGTTTATAACTGTTTGCAGTGATCACGTGACTGCAATTTACAACGTTTTTTGGTAGAAACTCGTGCGTTTCCTGCAAAAAAAAACACCCATTGCAGACCATGCTTAACAGCCGTAGCCTTCGCTTAATGAACGACCACCACATTCACTCAACGACTGCCACAAAATGAATCATAAAATCAGGTCTGTTATATGATAACCAGCCACAAGTTACAACTGTAATTCTGGGGTCAATTATGGTTGTAAGTTAAGGAGTACCTGCAGCGGTGGATTTCACTTACCTTTGCTACTGGTTGGTGTGCACCACTTCTGCGCATGCGAAGAAGCTTCTGCAAATGCGCAGACAGTATTTGATGACAACCAGGCGGGTGGGTGGACCCTCCCGCCACCTCTGCTACCGGTTTGCCCGAATCTGGGAAAACTGGTGGCAATCCACCACTGAGTACTCGTATATATTTGAAAGTGGGTTAAAACTAATAGAAATGTTTGCTAGGGTTTGGGCAGGCAGGAAACGGATTGGAATAGACTGGTGGTTTAGAACTATAGAGTTGGAAAGCAGCATTTATGTCCTGGAGTCCAACAGGAATCCATATCAAAGCATCTCTGGCAGATGGTTGTTTAGGTAGTCCTCGATTTATGGCCACAAGTGAGCCCAGAATTTCTGTTGTTAAGTAAGACATCTGTTAAATGAGTTTTGCCCCATTTTGCGACTGTTCATGCCGCAGTTCTTAAGTGAAATCCCCGCAGTTGTTAAGTTAGCGATCTGGTTGTTAAATGAATCTGGCTTCCCCGTTGACTTTGCCTGCGAAGAGTTCGCAAAAGGTGATTGCACGATCTTGGGACACAGCTACGGTCATAAAGGTGAATGAGTTGCCAAGCATCTGAATTTTTAATCATGGGGAGTAAGGTTCATGATAAAGGTTGTAACTGTGAAAAGCGGCCATAAGTCACATTTTTCGCTGCCATTGTAACTAAACGGTCACTAAACAAACCGTTGTAAATCAAGAACTACCTGTATAGCATCTGCTCATACAGTAAATCTGTCAGATATATACTGATGGTCGTGCTCATTCAGTCTATGCGGAAGT
>WNWU01013574.1:1374917-1398505 GCA_012654045.1 Ptyas mucosa
AAGGATGGAAGGCTGAGTCAACCTTGAGCCTTGGTGAGATTCGAACCTGCAATAATTGCAGGCAACTGGTGTTAATAATAGGGTGCTTTAGACCACTGTACTATCCAAGGCTCTTTATATATATACTCTTAATTATCTTACTGCCAGTATTCAGCCTATGCTTACCATTACTAAAATCGAGATATACAGGTAATCCTCAATATAAAACAGTTCATTTAGTGAGCATTCAAAGTTACAATGGCACTGAAAAAAGTAACATGATCGTTTTTCAATTTATGACCATTGCATCATCCCTATGGTAACATGATCAAAATTCAGGCGCTTGACAAATGACTCATATTTATAACAGTTGCACAGTGGTGGGTTGCCCCCAATTCGGATCGGTTCTATAGAACCGGTAGTAAAACCGACGGGAGGCTCCCCCCACTGACCCTGACGTCATCAGAAGTGATCTCTGTATGCACTCGCGATAGAAGCGAGCATGTGTGCGCGATCCTGTTCCGAACTGGCAGTAAAGGTAAGTAGAACCCACCCCTGCAATTGCACTGTCATAAGGTCATATGATCACTTTTTGTAACCTTCTGACATCATTGTCAATGGGGAAACCAGATTCACTTAACAACCATGTTACTAACTTAACAACTGTAGTGGTTCATTTAACAACTGTGGCTAGAAAAGTTGTAAAATGGGGCAAAACTCACCTAAATGTCTCACTTATCAACAGAAATTTTGGGCTCAATTGTGGTCGTAAGTCAAAGACTACCTGTATTCTGACTACAAAATCCCTACAATTTATTAAGGAAATTTGGGTGGTTGATTATTTGTCATATAGATAGGCCTCTGGGCATCTACTAGTCCAGTATTTGATTTTTTTTTTAATATAAATGATGCTGCACTTCAATGGTTAAACCAGCGGCCACCAACCTCTTGGGCACCAGGGACCGGTTACATGGAGAGAGGTTTTTCCACAGATAGGAGATGTGTGGTTTTCCGTGGTGCCTGCATCCTGTGGATGGGGCTTCCCTTGTTTATGTGGCCTTGTTTCTGGCATGCTGTTATATCTAAGATTGACGACGCTGAGGCCCGGCTGCTCAACATTTAACTTTATTGAAACAGAATGGAACGTGCTCGACAAGAGCAGGAATGGAACGTGCTCGACAAGAGCAGGAACAACAATGTGCCATCTGACAGCTGTTTAAATAGCGAGCTGTCAGACAGCGCTAACCACTCTGGAACTGGACAATTCCCGCTACTTTAGTTGCTGTGCGTCTCTGCCAATCCGGGCCTGCTGACGACACAGCCGGTTCGGGGAGGTCGTACCTGCGAGGACTCAACACCCCTTCCCACCCGGATCGAGCAGGCGTAGTCTGCTAAGTAAGCTGGACGACGTTGGAGCCGCCCCGATCGCCGAAACACTGGAGTAGGCAGGGTTAGAGACGGAGTTTCGCTCGTTGGTATCTCCGCGGGTTTTATGACATCCGAAGGAGGATAACCCGGACCAGCGGCAGTATCAGGAGGCTCCAGTAAGCGTTCCGATGAGAGTGAAGTAGCCAGGGATGGGTGATCAGAGACCGGCTGTCCAGGACGCGTTCCCCGGGCCACTGCTGGTGTCGGTGAGCTCGGAGTGTCCAGAACCGATGGAGGGTCGGCCTCATTGGGCCAGCGCCGTCTTAGTTGATTAATATGCCGCCGCCAAACTCTGCCATCGGCAAGCTGGACCCTATAAGAATAGGGTCCGGTTAGTTGTAATATTTGACCCGGAAGCCACCTGATAGTGGGGTCAAAATTCAGAGCGAAAACCAGATCCCCCACAGCGAAAGAACAAGCTTGACTGCTGTCCCCTAAGTGCGCTTCCTGGTGATAAGTAGGGTGCAGGTGATCCAGAGTGATTTGGAGTCGCCAGCCCATCAGTAGTTCGGCGGGGCTATGCTTGGTCGTGGCGGTTGGAGTCGTGTGCTGGGCCAACAGATATTGGTATACTCTCTGGTGCCAATTTCATGGTCCTAACCGGCCTAATGCCTCCTTGGTGGACTGCACAGCTCTTTCTGCCAAGCCATTCGCCGCTGGATGGGAAGGTGCCATGCGGGCGTGGCGGATGCCCCGCTTAGCGAGGAACAATTGGAAGGGTGCAGACGTGAACTGCGGGCCGTTGTCGGTAACTATGGTGTCCAGTAACCCATGGGTGGCGAAGAGAACCTCTAAAACCTGCGTAACCGCTTCCGTGGTGGTGGTTGACATAATCGTAAGGTCCACCCACTTAGAATAGGCGTCAACCGTTATTAGGAAGGTGCGGCCGAAAAAGGGCCCCACGAGGTCCAGATGCAATCTCACCCAAGGGCCTCTGGGTGTCTCCCACTCCTGGACAGGGGTTGTGGGGGGAGTTGGCCGTGACTGCTGACATTGGGGACAACGGGCCATCCACCCCTCAATGTCCTGATCGAGCCCTGGCCACCAAACATAACTACAACCGAGGCCTTTCATTCGCACGATGCCCAGGTGGGCATCGTGGAGGCAGGCCAACACGCGAGCTCTAAGCATGGGGGGAACAATTACCCTGTTCCCCCACAGGATGCAACCTGACAGGACGGACAACTCATGTCTCCTGCGATAGTAAGGCAGGAATTTGGCCGCCGGGGACGTAAAAGGCCAGCCCCGGCGCACCCAATCAAGGACGAGGGACAAGGTCGGGTCGGTGGCAGACTGAGAATGAATGTCGGTGGAAGTCACTAAGGAAGACATCTCGTCCACAAGGAGGACGGGTGTCGCCGGGGATGGGTCCTGGACGGCCAAGGGGAGGCGACAGCGGCTGAGGGCATCAGCATGCCCGATCGCTTTTCCTGGCCTATATTGTAACTCATACGAATAGGCCGCCAAAAACTCAACCCAACGAGACATGCGCGGGGAGAGAATGGGAGGAGTTTGACGGTCCGCCGCAAGCAAACCCAACAAGGGTTTATGGTCGGTGACAAGATAAAAAAACCGACCATAGACATAATCGTGGAATAGTTTGATTCCCGCAACGGCCGCCAACGCCACCCGGTCAATCTGACTGTAATTCCTCTCCACAGAGGATAATGTGCGGGAATAGTAGGCAATTGGCGCTTCCGCCCCGTTAGGCAAAAGGGGACTCAGGACTGCCCCAACCCCATATGGGGAAGTGTTACAAGTCAGAGAGAGAGGCAAGCTGGCATCATACTGAACCAGGACGGCATCGGACATAAGAATGTCCTTAACCGCCTGGAAAGAAGCAGCGGCTCTTCGATCCCAACGCCAGGGCATTTTAGCTTCTAATAGCCAATGGAGAGGCTCGGCCAGTGACGCCTTGTGCGGGAGAAACACTGCATAAAAATTAAGTAGACCGAGGAAAGCCTGCAACTCGGCCTGATTACGGGGCACTGGGGCATCTTTTATAGTGGCTACCTTGGATGGGGTAGGGCGGATTCCCGCGGAATCAATCAGGAAACCCAGAAATTCCACCCGGGGAACCGCCATCTGACACTTATCAGCCCTGAGTTTCAGCCCTGCCTGCCTAAAACGGGTGAGGACAGCCCTAATCTTAGCGATGAGGTCCACCTGATCTGCAGCCACGATCAGGACATCATCGAAATAAGGGACAACGCCTTGTAACCCGTGGAGCAGATGCTCCATCAAGCTTTGAAAAATACCCAGGGTGACACTGACCCCAAATTGCAGGTGGATACACTTGAATGCCCCCCTGTGGGTCACAATTGTCTGGGCAAGGGCAGTGGCCTTGTCCACGGGAAGCTGCTGATACGCTTGCATGAGATCCAGCTTTGCAAAGACCCTACCCTGACCCAGTGAGTGGAGCAAGTGTTGGACCACAGGGACGGGGTAATGGTTGGCCTGGAGCGCCCTGTTGAGTGTTGCCTTATAGTTGGTGCAGATCCTAATAGATCCGTCTGATTTTAGGGGAATCACTTTGGGGGTCTCCCATTTTGAATGTTCTACTGGTTGGAGTATCCCTTGTGCTATTAATTTATCCAATTCTCAATCCACCCTGGCCCGCAGTGCAAGTGGCACCCTTTGAGGCTTTAGCTGCCTAGGAGCCACCTGGGGGTCCAGATTAAAAGAAATGGGAAGTCCTGTATATTTACCGAGCTGGCCATCGAACACATCTGCGAACTCGCGGGTCAGCTCAGTGGAGATGTCAGAATCAGTGGCATGGATTCCGGACACCCCCAGGTGCAAGGCAGCGAACCAGTCTAACCCCAGCAAGCTGGGAAGACAACCCCTCACAACGATCAGCGGCAGGTGACCTGAAAAAGAGCCATAAACAACACGGAAAGAACCACAGCCTAATGTGGGGATAGACTTCCCCTGATAGTCCTTAAGTGTAATAGGGCAGGCCTCCAGTTGCCGCTGCGAGAAAGCAGGAAGCAATGCCTTAAGGGCAATTAGAGAATGAGAGGAGCCCGTATCGAGCTCCATGCGACAAGGCGAACCCTCGATCTGGACCGTGAGGAAGATCTTACTGGCTGTCCCTGGCGAGGAAGCATGACTGATGCCCACAGCATCAACCTCCGCATCCTAACATTCTTCCACACGATTCCCGCGGCGCTCAAACCACCGAGCCTTCAGGTGTTTGGGCGCTGGCTCCCCCATGTCATCAGGGAGCGGGTAGACAGCCCAGCAGACCTGAGAAAGATGACCACGTTTGCCACACCAGCGGCAGACGGCGGATTTAAAACGGCACTCTGCCCAGTTATGCTGGCCGCCGCAGCCCAGACAAACGGCCTGAGAGGATTTGACAGCAGGATGCACACGAGGCTTCCGTCCGGACTTGAGGCGGCACACTCCCCCCTTCAGTGCAGGAGCATCTTCCTTGTCTGACCCCTCATAGTGAACGGATTGGGGAGGGGCAGGTGAAGCCCCCCCCCTGCAGCCTGTGCCCGTTGAATTTTGGCAGCCGACTGGGCAGACATCTCTGACGGTCTGGCCTCATCCATGGCAACCGGTAGGGTTAGATCAGCGCGGGCTAAGAGCCGCCGCTGCAACTTTAAATCCCATACGCCACAGACCAGCTGGTCCAGGAGCATATCGTCGAGCTCCTGGAACTCGCAGTGAAGGGCCGCTGTGCGAAGGGAAGCCATATACACATTGACAGATTCCCCCGCCTTCTGAGAATGCTGGTAGAACGCGTGGCACCGGGCTATCTTAGAGGGAGCGGGGGCATAATGGAGTTTCAACTTGGCCAGTAACATCTCCCAGGGAACAGAAAATACTGGTTGCGGAGCAGCCAGAGCCCTGGCCGTAGCGAAAATGTCACACCCACAGGAACTTAAGAAGTACCCTCTCTTTCTTGCAGGGGATAGATCAGCCAGGTCGTTAGCGTGCAGGAAACATTCAAACCATTCTAGATAATTGTCCCACGCCTCAGCGGCCGGCTCGAATGGGGTGAAAGTAGGTAGGGTGACCGCCATCACAGGTCGCAACTACCACCTTCGTCACCAATTGTTATATCTAAGATTGATATAACAATCCGGCTGCTGAGGCCGGGCTGAGGCCCGGCTGCTCAACATTTAACTTTATTGAAACAGAACGGAACATGCTCAACAAGAGCAGGAACGGAACAACAACGCACCGTCTGACAGCTGCTTAAATAGCGAGATGTCAGACAGCGCTAACCAATCCGGAACTGGACAATTCCCACTACTTTAGTTGCTGTGTGTCTCTGCCAATCCGGGCCTGCTGACGACACAGCCGATTCAGGGAGGTCGTACCCGCGAGGACTCAACACATGCCATGGCCCAGTGCAGGTGCATGGACCAGGAGTTGGGGACCCCTGGCCTAAACATTGGTATTTGAACACAAACCTTTTTAATATTTATGTTTTGTTGTCCTTTACTAATCTAGGTGAAATCTTAATATATATTGCTAGCCGTGTATGATATGCCATGCGATAGATAGATAGAAAGATAGAAAGGTAGATAGACAGACTGACTGACTGACTGACTGACTGACTAACTGACTGACAGACTGACAGACTTTAGGATCATTTGACCCCAGACTGGTCATTCAAGGCTTTCAACTTTGTACCAGTGGTTGGTTGCTACCAGTCTGCCCCGGTTCAGGCGAACTGGTAGCAGCGGTGGCTGGAGGCTCCGCCTACCCATCCGGATGTCATCAAATATGCTCTGTGCATGTGCAAAAGTGGTACATGTGTGAGTGAGCGCGAGTGAGCGAGTGAACCAGTAGCAAAGGTAAGTGAAACCCATCACTGCTTTGTACCCAAACCGACTGTAATCAAGTCCATCCCACCTTGTTCTTCTTGTTGTCGGGAACTGGGTTTTTAATAATAATATGAGTGTGGTCATTTTCATCTTCAGAGAATTGAGTCATTTGTCTGTTTCCTTAGCTGTTGCTGGTATTCTCAGGAGTCTTCCTTAACACCAACATTCAAAAGCATCCATATTTTTCCATCCTGTTTCTGTGTTAATGTTAGTTAGTTAGTCTAGTAAGAAATGTTGATAAATCCATGCTGACTTCTTGCAATGGCCATATTGCTTTCAAAGTGCTTACAAATCAATCCCATTATGATCTGATGTATAATCCTCTCAGATACTGAAGGTGGTCCGATGAGTATTTAATTTTACAGATCTTCCCTTTTTCCTTTTTTGAACCTATTTGCTTTTCTCCCATTATCTGACACTTCACCAATTTTCAATGATTTATCAGAGATATTACCTAAACACTCTGGAGATTTCAGTTCATTCAAGGTAAATAAGTAATCCCTGATCTTGTTTCATTTTAAGCTTCAATCAGGGGTGCTATTCAGCAGGTTCTGACAGGTTCTGGAGAACCGGTAGCGGAAATTTTGAGTAGTTCGGAGAACCAGCAAATACCACCTCTGGCTGACCCCAAAGTGGGGTGAGAATGGTGATTTTGCAATATCCTTCCCCCAGGAGTAGGTAAGGAATGGGGATTTTGCAGTATCCTTCCCCTGCCATGCCCACCAAGCCACGCCCACAGAACCGGTAGTAAAAAAAAAATTGAATTCCACCACTGGCTTCAATCCTGTACCTTCATGCTACTTACCATTATTTTCTATTGGAGCATGTAGCTTTCTGTTGGAGAAGAATGAACCAAAACAGAAGTAGAATAGCTCTATTTTTTCTTACCTAACAGCATTTCATCATTTCTTTACATGCCGATTATTTTCCCTTCATTTTATTTTGAACAAACCTAAAACCTACATATGGATCACCATATCATTTACCTTTGAGAGAAATTAAAATAATGCATATCATAGGGAAAAAAAGTTTTCCATCCCCATCTTATATGTTACCAGTGACAAACATGGACATTTACAATAAAACATAAATAAAAGTTAATCACCACGGAAATTATATGTTTAAGGAAAGCTGTTGGAGTGACCCGAAGGGATAAAATCAGAAATGAGATCACCAGAGAAAGAATTGGCATAGAACCAATCTTAAACTACAGACAAAAACAGCCAATAAAGAGTCGGTCACCTAAATAGGGTATTTTGAGATTCCATATTGTGCAAGGCATATATAAAAAGAGAAGGTCAAACAACACAAGGCAGACCCAGAAGAAGATGGAGACACAACATCAAAGGCACACTACAACAACATCAATTAACAATGGTTGTCACTGCCAGAAGAGCAAGAACCAAAACTATCTCCTTCAACATGAAGCAGGAAAAGAGGAAGTAAAGAAGATAGAAAACAAATAAAAAATAATAAGCCAAAGAAATTAGCAACATGACATAAGAAAAAAGAGATATACCTAGTTTATGCCAACACAATTAATTAATTCTTTCTATTCTTACAAAACATCTTTCCTCCTGCCATGTCCATACAGTGCTCTATAAATTGCCTTTTGTTATTTAAACTTCTCCCCTTTTTTTTCCAGGATCTTATTTACTCCTCTCAGCCATGACCTCCTCTCCTGCTTCTACTCAGCCCATTCATTTTCCTTTCATATACTTGTTTTACAATTCAATCCTCATTCATTCTTTCTGCATGAACAAGCCACCGTAATGTACTTCTTTCACTAGTTACTCACTTTTATATTCCATCCACACTCATTCAACAGCCATTTACTCTGGATCTTATCTCTTCTTGGGTTTACCATAAGTATGTCATTAAGTACCTTCGCTTTGTGCTTCTCTTAAAAGACCTGCTTTCCTTCCACATAACAAAATGGGACATCTTTCTATAGAGAAATGTTTTCCCTTATTTTTCACAAACACTAATTCCCTGGAGCAGATATCATATTTCTATTCCCTTTCTTCTAGCATTTGCATAGCTTAAATTTTTTTTCTCCATTTCCACATCTTTAGTACACTTTTTACACGGTACACAAACCCGTCTACTTGCTTGAATTTTTCATTATTTTTGTGTAATTTGTGATTATTTGCTCTGGTTTCCCAATCAGAAGCAACAACCTTGGTCTGATACGTTAAATTATCAGTTCCATACTCCTTGTGACATCCTACAGTCTAATATTCATTCTTTTGATAACACAAGCTTTCCTTATACTTTTTATTCATGAATACATTAAACAATCAAGGGAACATCAGTCAATTTTGTCTTACTCCCTGTCCAGTGCAGTGATCCATTTGCTACACATTCCAGTTATTCTCACACATGCATTACTTCTGTAGTATAGACCCCATAACTGCATTCAGAAATTAACTTTCATCACATTCACATAAATCATTCCGCAGTTCATTCTCTATATCATATGCTCTCTCTAAATTAACAAGCACGCAATAAACTTCCTTTCTCACAGCCCTGCATTTCTCAACGACTTGCTGAAGAGCAAAAATCTGGTTTGCAAGCCCCACTGCACTTTGCAAAGCTTGTTCACTGACACCCCTGGCACCATTTCAATCAGAATTCTGTCAAAGAGAGAATTAACCTTCCTAGGCACACTGAATCCTTCTATACTTTCTGTATTCACACTGGTTAGTTTTCTCTTTACATAAGGGAATAATAATGGCTTTCTTCCAATCATTAGGTACCCAATGTAATTTTCACACGTACATTAAACATGTCCTACAGCCACACCATAAGCAGACCACATTCATAGTTTACCGTTTCTCCAATTAACACCACCCACACTTGCAGCCTTATCATTTTTCAACATTCTTACACCATCTATGACTTCCTTTTCATCCTTTTTCTTCTTCTTCTCGGACACAAAGACGTATGGCATTAATTTCAATTCTGTTCCTCATCATATCATTTTCATTCACATTTAGATTCCTTTCAGCATTTCCTCGCTTCAATTTTATTCCCAATCATTCCATTACTTTTATTTTTAATTTCACTCTGCTGGCGGCTCCTTATTTAGGCTTCTTCATCTACCTCTGAAATGATTATTTTCATCAGAATTGCTCTGCTTTTTCCCTGCCTCTTTTAATTTCACCCATTTATTACTTTCTTTAAGTATATTCTTGAGTGTTTGTGTGTGCATGCCTTCAAGTCAGTGTTGACTCCTGGCAATTATGTGGGCAAGTCCATGCAGCTTTTTGGCAGCATTTTTCGTATCTTGATTATATTCTTTGGAACTATCTTTTTCTTTTTATGCAAAATCTTCCTTTTATGCAAAATCTTTCTCTTATCCACAAAGGATTGTTTGCAGCAATTTTTTTCCCTATATGCCAGAGTTTCTCAACCTATGTGGCTTGAAGATGTGTGGACTTCAACTCCCAGGATTCCTTAGCCCCACCTGGCTAGGTGGGGAATTCTGGGAGTTGAAATCCATACATCTTCAAGTTGCCAAGATTGCTATATGCATTTTTCCACATTCACTTCTTCTTCATGTCACCATGTCACCATACCACCAAGCATCCTGTTTCATATCCCATTAGTTTAAACACAGAAGTGTGGAATTACGACCTCTTGATAACTTGTGGACTTCAACATGGCTGGCTCAGGAATTCTGGGAGCTGAAGTCCACAACAGGGCCATAGTTCCCCACCCTTGGTTTAATGCTACCTACTGTTGCGGCACTCTGAAACCTATTTCTTTTTACTCCCAACCACATTCTCTTTCCCCTCATCCTCATTCATTCTGATTGTATATTAGTCTATAACGCTGTTGTGTACGTGACTTGTACTTTGTTTTCCTACATTCATTCTAATTTCATTCTTACCTTTTCTCTCTTCTTTTTCTTTCATGTCTATTTTTCCCAAGATCCATTCTTCACGCCAGCAAAGAATGATTGGTCTCACCCTTAGAGCCTCTTTTCAATTTGTATTCTTCACTTGCTCTCTGTCTTTCATCATAAACAATCAAATCAGTCATGCTTTTAGGTGTATTCCTTTGTCACATGTTCATATAAGCAGATTTTTGCTTAAAGCAATTATTTGAAACCACGATCTCTTTTTCTACACTAATGCTCACCTTTCTCATTCATTCCTTGGCCTGTGAATGGCTGAATAAATTTGGTGTACTAAGCCGCAGTGACTCACTTAATAACTGAATGGGACGTGACATTTTAAGTCCATCCTGATCATGTGGTGTTTCACACCACTTAGTGACTAAGTCGCTGGTCCCAGTTGTGGTTGCTGAGCAAGAACTATCTGTATTCCCAACCAACTAAATGGTCTCCTTTATTCATGTGTGTGAGTGTTTATCCCACTAAAAATTAAGCTAGTGACCTTTCTTTAAATTGTATTCATGTGCATACTAGCCAAGCTTCAGAGAACAGCTAAAAATTCTCCCACATCACTGAAATGGTGAAAGAAAAGGATAGAATGCATGGAAACTAATAAAGGAGAGAACCAACCTAGAACTAAGGATAAATTTCTTGACAGTGAGAACAATAAGCCAGTGGAATGCCATTATTGTTCTCACTGTCAAGAAATTTATCCTTAGTTCTAGGTTGGTTCTCTCCTTTATTAGTTTCCATGCATTCTATCCTTTTCTTTCACCATTTCAGTGATGTGGGAGAACTTTTAGCTGTTCTCTAAAGCTGTAGGTGCTCCATCACTGGAATTTTAAAAAATAGATTGGATAACCATTTATCTGAAATGGTATAGGGCAGTAATGGTGAAACTTTTTGGCACTGAGTGCCCAAAATGGAACACATGTGTATACATATGCATGTGCATGCACCAGAGCACCGAAACTGAAGACCAGCTGGCCAGTGTGTGCATGCCTTATTTTTGTGCAGTTTTGGCTGTCTTCAGGGCTGCTTTGGGGCCATTTTCTGGTGCTCTGGCTCCCACAAAGACCAGTTGGAAAACAAAAGAACAGCTGGTGACAGTGCATGTGCCCACAGAGAGGGCTCTGCATGCCACCTCTGGCACACGTGCCATAGGTTCGCCATCACGGGTTTCCTGCTTGAGCAGGGGGTTGGTCTAGAAGACCTCCAAGGTCCCTTCCAACTCTGCTATTCTGAGAAAATAAGAACCCAGCAATATGAATGGTTTATTTGGAAGCAATAAGATAGTTGTGGGAATCCTTGTGCTTAATTTTGTTTTTTAAGTGTTGTTTCTAGTCCTAATTGCTGATATCAGGTTCTGACACTACCGGTATATGATATCAATTCGTATTTTCTGATGTACAGTTTAATCCAGTGGTGAAATCCTCCTCGGATTGCCACCGGTTCACTCTCCCGCACATACATGGTGATGCCAAATGCACAGCACACACCAAAAGCATGCTGCACACTCATGCATAATGCACACCAGACATGCACACATGTACAGTGTGCACCAAACATGCACACCTGTGCAGTGCGCACCCAATGCGTGCTTCGCACTGGAAAAGGAGACTTCACTAGGTAAGTAGAACAGTGAGGGGCGGAACAGCTGTGTGCGCGGTTTAGCTTCGCTAGAAAGCAGGATTTCCTGCTTTCTAGCGAAGCTAAACCACGCGGCACAGCTGATCATCAGAAATACCAGTTCAGATGAAATGGTAGCTTTTTTTTACTACCGCTTTGCCCGAACCAGTAGCTTTTTTTTACTATTGGTTCACCCTAACCCGAGTGAGCCGGTAGCATTTCACCCCTGGTTTAATCCTTGTCTTCATAATGAAATCTACTCTGCACATTTTTTAAAAAAATTTGATTTATATGCCGCCCTTTTCCGGAGACTCAGGGCGGCTTACAGTGCGTTAAGCAGTAGCCTTCATACTTTTGTATATTTATACAAAGTCAGCTTATTGCCCCCACAATCTGGGTCCTCATTTCACCTACCTTAGAAAGGATGAAAGGCTGAGTCAACCTTGAGCCTAGTGGGATTTGAACTTGCAGTAATTGCAAGCAGCTGATCTTAATAACAGTGAATTAGTCCACTGCGCCACCAGGACATATTCCATGAACCCAACCATCTTCATTCAGATATATTACATTCTTCCCCTTTCTCTTAGTACTACAGAGTAACAATATATTTTTTATTTCATTAGTTAATTCATTGTTTCTATCACTTACATTCTAAGTTTCAGTCCTCCATATGCATTGGGAACCATCAGATGAGCTCCAAAGATATTGGCTATTATTCCCAACACGGCTTTGGTCAATTGAGGTTTTTATGTAAGATTTTTTTTTTAATAAAATAGAGACAATGTAGACTAGGGTACTTAACAGTATTATGCAACCTGCAGGTGCATATGCTAAAAGTAAGGCAGGATTAGTAATTTGTGGCATATTTTGGCCACATATTCCTGATGCCAAATAATGGATTTAAGATGTGCGCATTTTTTAAATCAATTTTTGAAATATGTTTCTGTTTATTTATATTCCACTTATATTATTTTTAAAAATAACTCAACGTTACAAACATCCAAAATACCTTCCTCCTATTTCCCCCACAACAACAAACTAGTGAGGTAAATTGGACTGAAAGATAGTGGCCCTGAGAGGCCCAGGGTCACTCAGCTGGCTTTCAGGTCTAAAGTGGGACTAAAACTCAATGGCTTCCTATCCTGGTGCTTTAATCACTAGATCAAACTGGCTCATTGCATCTCAGTTGTTTTTGTATCTCAGAAAAGAAAAGATGGAGCATTATGTTTCTACATGGTAAAGATGTCATAATAAATTTAAGAATTGCGTCCATTTTGTATTGATATCTTATGCATGATGATGATGGTGGTGGTGTTATCCATTCAGTTGTGTCCGGGTCTTGGCAATTCTGTAGACCAGGTCTCTCTACATCTTCTGATTTTACGCTGGGTTTTTTTGTTTTTGTTTTTTTTAATTTTTAAACTTTTATTAATTTAAGAAACCACATAATACATTTATAAATGCAAGTAAAACAATTTAAAACAAGCGTCTTCTTAATGACATCTACCTATAATATCTGAATTGTTACAATATCAATATCCTATATTCTTAAGTATATATTATTTCTCTCACCTTATATAATGATATTATTTTATTGATATCTGGTGTCTCTTTTTTAAATTTCATGTGATGTAAACATTTATTTTACTCTATTGATATCTTTTCTTTTATTTACTTTTTATTTCTTTCTTCTTCTCTCTCTCTCTTTTTTTTTCACTTCCCTCTAACCATTTATATCACTTTTGCCAGACCAGATAATATTCAGATTCTTCCTTTCCTTGGATCTCCTTGGTGAGTCTATCCATCTCAGCGCATTCCATAATTTTGGATATTAATTTTTCTTGAGTCGGGACCTCTTCTTGTTTCCAATTTTGTGCGTATATGATTCTTGCTGCAGTCAAAATGTATATTATTAAATATATTACTTCTTTTTCATATTTGCTTGTAGGTATTCCTAATAAGTAAGTTCAATGGTACCTTTTGAGTTATTATTTGTTCCAGTTGCATTTTTATATTGTTCAAGAATTTTTTAGCTTTGGGACATGACCACCATATATGATAGTATGTCCCTTTATGCGCTTTACATTTCCAACAGATTTTACGCTGTTTTTGAGTTACTCTATGTTAAGTAATTTCTTACTTGTTATCACTGATGTCGTATTCATTTTATTGGTTTATTGAGTTGCTATGCTTCACTAATAATGTTTTTTTTAAGTTTTGGCACACATTTTTCAAGAAACACAGTTAGTTACACTTAGTTTCATTCCCAGCATGCTAACATTGATACTAGCTAAGACAGTGATGGCTAACCTTTTTGCCATCGTGTACCGAAAGCATGGGGAGCGTGGGGGAGGGTCACACACACACGCGTGCCCACATCCTTAATTCAATGTGCCCTGCCCCCTGCACATGTGCATATGACCTCCCCCCCTGCGCTCCACCTGCTTTTGGCACGTGATGGCCCGGTGGGCACAGTAGGTCCATCTTTCACCTTCCCCAGGCTCCAGAGGCTTTCTAGGAGCCTAGGGAGGGCAAAAACGGCCTTCCCCACCCCCCCGGAGGCCCTCCAGAGGCTGGAAATGGCCCGTTTCCTGACTTCTGGTGGGCCTGGAATGCCTGAAAATCAGCTGGCCAGCGCGTGCATATAGGTGCCGTAGGTTCGCCATCACGGAGCTAGGATCTCTAATGTAGAGACTATTTTGCAAGCTAACATATTATAGCTTGCATCCCACCTGTATACTCTCTACTGACCTGATCTCAAAATGCATAACAATATTTTTTTCATGATTCTTAGTATCGATACACAACACACTTCAATGTAAGCTTTAATTTTTCTACAGTTCTAGAGAATCTGCTTTTATTATCCCTAAGCAATCTGTCCCAGCCCCTCCCACAGGTTTCTTAATGAAACTCTTAATGAAACTCACTGTTTTTCAGCCAATCATGTATTATTAGTTTTTGTAATTCATTACTGCAAATCATTGCAATCTCTTGCAATTCATTACATGTCAGCAGTCCATCACCTAAATAATTCAGATCATGATCCCAGCAACCAAATGTCTCCTATTGATATCCGTTTGTGTAGCCGATAATTCATTTACTGCATCTTTCTTTCCCTTTTTGATCCTCGTCTGTTAATTGAAGATTGGATGAGAACAACATTTGAGCCCTCAGGGTCATGAGCTTCCTTCCTAGATCTTCAAAGTCCATGGTTCACAGCATATCACATAAGAGCATTAGCAGAACCATCTCCCCAAAGAACCATGCTGAGCTTTGAAACATCTAAAAAAGTATAAATAGCCAATTGTACTGACTCAATCAATATAAACCTATTGCACACACACAAAATGCCTCCATGGCTAAGCAGATATGAAGATATTTGTCAGGATATTGAGTGTCTTCCAATAACTCATCACATTACTCTTTGGAAAGATGCACAGCTAGTAGCACATGAAATGAAAAATGTACCAGTAGTATTGAGAACAAAGCTGAAAGCAGAACTGAACAGAATGAAAGCAAGAGGAATTATTGGCTGTATTCAAGGACCAATTGGGCCATTTCATGGACGTAGTTCCTAAGAAAGATAGAAATCTGAGAATTTGGCTGGACACACACCCCAAAAAAAAAAAAAATTAAAGAAGGGTAATCAAAGAGAGAATTATCACATCCTAGTATGAGTGGAATATTTAGCAAGCACAAAGCAGGGGTGAAATGCTACTGGTTCGCATTGGTTCAGGCAAACCGGTAGTAAAAAAAAATGCTACCGGTTTGTCTGAATTGGTATTTCCGATGATCAGCTGTGCAACACGATTTAAATTCGCTAGAATGCAAAAAATCCTACTTTCTAGTGAATCTAAATTGCGCAGCACAGCTGTTCTCCCTCCCTCACTGTTCTACTTACTTTCTTAAGCCTCCTTTTTCCGTGCAAAGTGCGTATGTCCGTGCGCGCAGTGTGGTGGCAAACTGCGGAGGATTTCACCATTGGCACAAAGATATTGGTATATACCATGGGATGAACAGAGCATAAGCCTATGCATGTTTAATATGCCATACAATCGTGGAAGGAATAAGAACTCGTGCCTTGGATAGGGGTTGAATTAGAAGACTTCCAAAGTCTCTTCCAGCCCAATGATTCTATGACTCTATACAATTTTTAACCTGTGCCTTTTGGATTGTGTTCTGCCTCTGAAGCAGGGGTGAAATCTAAAATTTGTTACTATAGGTTCTGTGGGTGTGGCTTGATGGGGGGTAATGTGACTGGATGGGCGTGGCCAACTTTTTTTTTTTAAGCATTTTTTCTACAAATTCTTCGGCCGAAGAGGTTGCAGAAAAAAAATGCTTTTGGAAGCCTCTGACAATCAGGCAACTCAGCTGGGATCGCCAGAGGCTTTTAAAGGCATTTTTTTTCCTACAGCCTCTTTGGCCGAAGAGGTTGCAGAAAAAATGCTTTTAGAAACCTCTAACGATCCCAGCTGAGCTGCGTGATCATCAGAGGCTTTTTTTTTTTTTACTTTTAAAAGCATTTTTTCGCCTGAAGAGGTTGCAGGAAAAAATGCTTTTAAAAGTAAAAAACAAAGCCTCTGATGATTGCGTAGCTCAGCTGGGTGGGTGGGTGGGGGCAGGGATTTTTGCTACCGGTTCTCCGAAGCACCCGCTGCCATCGCTACCGGATTGGGTGATCCAGTCCGAACTGGGAGCATTTCACCCCTGCTCTGAAGTCTCTCATGATGGAAAGCAACTCAAGAACTATGGCATAAATGAGACGTTTCCAGACTTCCTTAGTTTATAGGACCCTTAATGTCTCAGTAATTCTTTTCACTATGCCCCTAAGGCTCATAGTTCACACAGTGTCTGACAGATGTTGAATATGTCTATATTATCCTGTTGCTCCCCTGTGAATCCCCATAGTGCCCCAAGGCACTGCAGCACACAGTTTAGGAACCAAGAGTATTGTCAGCTTCCTAAGTAGACCAGACAAGAAACACAACAAGATGAGCTAATTTTACTTTATTGTCGTCTCATTTCCAAAGCTATCCTCCCGTGCTATTACAGGTTTATGCAGGTATACAGGTCATCCTCAACTTACAACCATTTGTTTAGTGACCATTTGAAGTTACAATGGCCCTGAAAAAAGTGACCCATGACCGTTTTCACACTTAGGACCGCTGCAGCATCCCCATGATCACGTGATCAAAATTTAGATGATTGGCAGCTGGTTCATATTTTTGATGGTTGCAGTCTCCCAGAGTCATGTGATCCCCTTAGGGTGACCTTCAGACAAGAAAAGTCAATGGGGAAGCCAGATTCACTTAAGAACTGTGTTATTAACTTAACACCTGCAATGATTCACTTAATAACTGTGGCAAGAAAGGTCATAAAATGAACAAAGCTCACTTAACAAATGTCTTGCTTAGCAACAGAAATTTTGGACTTGGCTAGGGTCACAGGTTGAGGACTACCTGTATACAGGTATCGATGGGAAATCATAGAGGACAGGTGTAGTTAACAATATAAATCTAAGTAAACTAAAAGGTTCAAAATATTAAATTGAACAAAAGCAAATGTGGTTTTAAAATTGAAGAGGGAATATCTGGGAAAAATACTAAAAAGGCATTAAACCAGACCACCCTAAAGTAAAGGCAATTTTTGATATTTGTAACTCACTGTTAGTCCTTCAAGATAGTCCTGACAAGAAGAATAAGTATGAATACTAATTCTATCTTAGTTGTACATTAATAGAATCTTGCAAGATTGGAAGTATTTCTCCCCTCTCTTCCTTTTATTCTCCAAAAACCCTAACCCTTCTGAAATGTTTCTCACCCCTCCTCCTCTCCTTCTGAAGGCTTTTACATGATGGCTGTCCAGACTGCAGCTTTTCCTCCTTTCTCCCAAGGTCATTTGCAATGTAATGGTATGAGAGATTGACCTTGGGAGGCAAGAGGATGAGTGATAGACTGACAATGGTGAGACAAGCAGCAGCTGAATCCACAGAAGGAATTGGGGCAGTGGTGAAATCCGAACCGGTTTGCTACTGGTTCGCTGGCATGCATGCCACCCGCCAAGCATGCAAAAAAAGTTCCGACGATCGTGCATCACTCAACTGATCGTCGGGACTTTTTTTTTACTTTTTTTTTTTTACTACCGGTTCGGCGAACCAGTAACATTTTTTACTACTGGTTTGGGTGAACCGGCCCAAACCGTTAGCATTTTACCCCTGAATTGGGGGATGGCAATCATCTCAGAAGGAACTTCCCTAGTTTTTTTGACTGTAAAGGTGATGGGGGGAGAGCTGTACTTTCAGCCTTGCAAGATTCTGATAATATAACCTTATAGTAAAGTTAGAGCTAGCACTTCAGGGTGTGCTTTTTGTCTGAGTTACCTCACAAGACTTATGTCCACATGCAGAAGGAGGTTCTGGGGATGATAAATCATTTCTCAACATTCATTCTCAGCTGGTTTCTCACAACATAAATGGGAGGCCACTACTTTATAAGGTCCCTGCTGGACATTAGACTTCAGCATATGAGGAGCACCTAAATTACATAAAGAATACTCTAAGTCAAGCTCTCCAGCTGTGGCCCCTTCAGAACTGGGCGGTACAAGTGGCAGGTAAGTTTGTGTGTGTGGGTGGGTTGCATGAGCAGCAGGCACTTATGTGCGATGCTCCATTTCTGCAAGCAACATGTTCATGTGCCCATCACTTGTGTAAATGAGCTGCACAAGTGCAGCAATGGTGGGTTCCTCCCGGTTCGGCCTGGTTCCGCTGAGCCGGTAGCGGTGACGATATGATGTCACCAAACCAGTTCTGCCCTCCCTATCCCCCACCCCCGCGTTATTCTTCCCTTTTATTTGGCCCAACCCCCAATCTATTGCTGCCTCCTGAGTCCCAGCTGATTGGCTAGAAGGAAAAAAACTGTTTAAACTCTTGCTGCAGGGCTTCAAAGGGCCACCCTACAGCTGATCAGTGTTAAAAGGCAGTGTGGTGGTAGACCAGTAGACCGATTATATACTGCAAATTTTCCTGGATTGTGTTGCCAAATGAATGGGAACTTCATCTTTGAATGCTTCTTGTCTCATATATTTAAAAAACGTTTCTCTTGAGGACAAAAAGTAGAGTCCCCTCTCATTTCTCCCCCCTCCTCATAACCACCTTGTGAAGTAGGTCAGGTTAAAACTGAGTGACCCAACATCAGCCAGATGAGATCCATGATCAAATTTGGTTGAGTATTGGGTAGGAACAATGGTAGGAACCAGTTGTGGGTTCCTCCTGGTTCCGCCCGGTTCTGCCGAGCCAGTAGCGGTGACTGTATGATGTCACTGAACTGGTTCTGCCCCCCTGCCCCGCGTTATTCTTATCTTTTATTTGGCCCCACCCCCAATCTATTGCTGCCTCCTGAGTCCCAGCTGATCGGCTAGAAGGAAAAAAACTGTTTAAACTCTTACCCTGGGGCTTCAAAGGGCCACCCTACAGCTGATCAGTGTTAAAAGGCAGTGTGGTAGTAGACCGGTGCCTCCAAAAATAAATGGGTAGACCAGTGCCTCCAAAAACAAATGAGTAGACCGGTGCCTCCAAAAACAAATGAGTAGACCAGTACAGCTCTGCAAGCAGTTAAAAGCTGGTAGACCAGTACCTCTGCTAAATCCTAAAGAATTGTCATATGACCATCAAATAAGCCACGCCCACAGAACCGGTAGTAAAAAATTTTAGAACCCACCCCTGAAGCACAGGTGTGCACCCCACACCTGCCACTCACATAGAACCATCCCCTTTCTCTCCTCTCCTGCTGGGCCCCCACACTGGAAAAGTTGGGGACCACTGCTCTAAGTACAGTCCTTATTTTGCAATCTTATAAAAGCTACTAAAAGAAGCAAAATATCCACAGATACTTCCAAGGATGGAACAGGTGTTATTTTATATTAGGATTATGACTCATCATTGTCATCATGCACATTGACCCTCACCGAAGATATCTACGTTCAGGTAGAAAAAGAGACACCTGTATTGCTCTTTCTTTGCACATAATTTCATCTCTCTATATATGAAAGAAAGTTTATAGTGGAAATTGATCCCACCACCCCGTGATCACTTCTCTGAAGAGAACCCTCCACTGAGGTTACAGCAAGACTTGAAGGCACTTAAACAATAGGACTTCGACCTGTGTTTTAAACCAGACAAGGTTTTAATAATGGCAGATGCTCAAATCTTGATTATATCTCACAGATCAAATAACGAATATCAAACGGGACTGTGACTCTGAAATTCATGTGGATATCATAGATCAGAGCCAGCTAGTGAGCTGACATATGTCCCAGAGGCTTCTAAAGATGGTGAAGTTCTCAGAGAGATTTTGCAAAGTAATACAAGGTCATCCAGTCCAATACTTTTTATATTTTGGGCTATACAGGCAGTCCTCAACTTACAACCATTCATTTAGTGACCATTTGAAGTTACAATGACACTGAAAAAAGTGACTTAAGACGATCCTAGCGTTTATGATGATTAGCACATTCCCATGGTCATGTGACCAAAATTTAGGTGCTTACCAACCAGCATGTATTTTTGAGGGTTGCAGTGTCCTGGAGTCACATGGTTGCCATTTCCAGCTGCGTTCCAACAACCAAAGCTCAATTTGCTTAATGACTGTGTGATTCATTTAACAACTGCAGTGATTCATTTAACAACCGTGGCAAAAAATGTCATAAAATTGGGTTCAATTCACTTAACAACCGCCTTGCTTAGCAATGGAATTCTGGTTGCAATGGTGGTGATAAGTTGAAGACAACCCATAAAGACAGATTTTTTTTTTTTAAGGATCATTGCATCTTCATACCTCGTTTATTAGAGTCTACTAGTTTAACCTGCCCTGCATGAATATCACTCAGGTTTAAGAAAATTCAGTAGGTTTGCCACTTCTTAATTGGCTTACTAAGAAGCATGGATTGCTCAGGATAAAATTTGACAGGCATCATCTCATCTTACCTTGAGAACCTCCCAGAGAAAAGAATATTCCTTTGATTTATATAGATAAATATTGAATTGTTCATGCTACATGAAAAAGATTATATTATGACAGTGGATTACTTTTCAGAAGATCTAGGAGTAGCTCAATTAGAGGGTTTATTTGGACAAATAACTATTAAATACATCAAAACTGTATCTTTGCTTGTGGGAAGCTGGCTGGGAAGGTTGCAAATACTAATCATGTGATTGTGGGATGTTTATTTTTTTTTTTTATTTTATTTCGAATTTATATACCGCCCTTCTCCCTGGGGACTCAGGACGGTGTACAGCCAAATAAAAACATACAATATAAACATTTAAAAACAGTTAAAAGAATATATATCTGTTTGGCCCCAAATTTAAAATGACAAACCCATTTAAAATTATTTAAAAATTTAAGCCAGCCCGGCTTGCTGAAAGAAGAAAGTTTTAAGGGCACGGCGGAAGGCACCGAGGTCTTGGATTCTCCTTATCTCTGGGGGCAGCTGATTCCAGAGGGTAGGTGCCCCCACAGAGAAGGCCCTCCCCCTGGGGGTCACCAGCCTACATTGTTTGGCTGATGGCACCCCGAGGAGACCCTCTCTGTGGGAGCGCACAGGTCGATGGGAGGTTGTCGGTAGCAGCAGGCGGTCTCGAAGATAACTAGGTCCTATGCCATGGAGCACTTTAAAGGTGGTGACCAACACCTTGAAGCGCACCCAGAAGACCACTGGGAGCCAGTGCAGCTCGCGCAGGAGTGGTGTTACATGGGAGCGCCATGCAGCTCCCGTAATTACCCGCGCGGCCGCATTCTGGACCAGTTGGAGCCTCCAGATGCTCTTCAAGGGGAACCCCATGTAGAGAGTGTTACAGTAGTCCAGACGAGAGGTGACGAGGGCATGAGTGACTGTACACATGGAATCCCGATCAAGAAAGGGCCGCAACTGACGAATCAGGCGAACCTGACAAAAGATCCCCCTGGCTACAGCCGTCAGATGTTCCTCCAAGGACAGCTGCGTATCCAGGAGGACTCCCAGATTGCGCGCCCTCTCCATGGGCCAAAGACTTGCCCCCAATAGTCAGCGATGGAGTCAGCTGACTATATCGGGATGCCGGGAACCACAGCCACTCAGTCTTGGAAGGGTTGAGCTTGAACCTGTTCCTCCCTATCCAGATCCGCACAGCCTCCAGGCACTGAGACATCACTTCAAGGGCATCGTTGGGGTTGCAGTCATTATAAGCCAATTGCCAAGCACTTGAATTGCAGTCATGTGATTGTGGGACACTGCAATGGCCGTAAGTTCGAGGACCAGTTGTAAGTCCCCCTTGCTTAGCACCTTCATAACTTTGACTGCTTAATGAATGGTTGCTAAGCAAGGACTATCTATATTTGAATGATTTTGAATGTTGCATGAATAAGTTATTTTATTTAAAAAGAGGTGTGTGTGAAGAAGTTGGTTCAAGGAGTTCTCATTTAACAACTGCCTTGTTTAGCAGCCATTCACAGTTACAATTGTGATGAAAAGTAACTTTAAAACCAATTTTCCCATTTACAATCTTCATAGCAGTGGTCGGTTGCTCCCGGTTCTGTCCGGTTCTTTAGAACTGGTAGTAAAAGCGGCGGGAGGCTCCACCCACCAGTCCAGATGTCATAATTGACAATCTGTGCATGCGCGTAAGTGTGTGCATGCACACAAGCAAAGCGAGTATGTGCGCTCCCGTTGCGAACCGGTAGTAAAGGTAAGTAGAACCCACTCACCCCTGCTTCATAGGTCTACAAAGCAAAGGAAAATAAGATCATAAGCACAGTCATGTTTTCACTTAATGACTGAGTTGCCAGTTCTCCGCTGTGGTTGCTAAAGGAGGACTCTATTTAAGAAAAATGGAAGTTTCTTATGTTATGGAGCATAATGTTATGTTATGTTCCTTGTCATATGTTAAATTCCTTGTCATTGCAGGTTAAAATTGAATCTGAGCATAATAACCTATCAATTCTCATTTCATGGCTTGTTCATATATATAGACAATACATCAGACTCCTGACTGTTCATCTTCACTCTTCTTTCTTAAAGCTTCTTAAGATTTCACCAGTAGAAGGTCTTTCTTTCATTTTTTTTTCACAAGCTCTCACGTTAGCTAACTATGAGCTTTTCACTTATAATGAAAAATTGTAATTCCCCTGATTAATTCCTTTGACAAACTCCCGTTTGTTCTCTGTGTTTGTTGAGATTGCTGACTGATTCACAGCACAGTGTACAACTTCTAATTATTTAGCAATAAGAACAACAGGGGCCCTCCTCTAAATTATTCTCATCTGAAGTAAGTCGATTATAGATAGGCCAATAAATAACATACAACAGGTATTACCATTTCTCACTTGATTCTGGCCCTCTCGCTTTTAATATTTGCTTAGATTTTTCACCATGTTAGTGGGAGCAAAGGGATAGCACAATGGAAGCATTAATTTTTTTTTCGCTTCTACAAAATAAAAGTGACAGTGCCAGTGGCTTGTATAAAATTTTCCCAGGTTTAAACCCACCCTCTTAACCCCCATCTCTAGATAGAATTGGTTAGCATCCTTCCAAAATCTGGGGAAACTACTGCTAATATTGGACTAAGAGGAACAATAGTTTGGAAATAAATCAGCTTTCCCCATTCAGGAAAGTTGGATTCATGGGCCTTCCTTCCTTCCTTCCTTCTTTCCTCCCTCCCTCCCTCCCTCCCTCTCCTTCCTTCCTTCCTTCTTTCCTCCCTCCCTCCCTCCCTCCCTTCCTTCCTTCCTTCCTTCCTTCCTTCCTTCCTTCCTTCCTTCCTTCCTTCCTTCCTT
>WNWU01013574.1:1398605-1415711 GCA_012654045.1 Ptyas mucosa
TCCTTCCTTCCTTCCTTCCTTCCTTCCTTCTATTTTGTATTTATATCCTTTATGACTAATTTGATTTCCATTTCTTAATCCTACCACTTCCAAGCCATTTGCCTCTTGAAGTCCTAGCCTCCTTTATCAAAGCACGGAAAAACACCCCCATATTTCCCCCCCCCCCCGAAGATCACAATTTGATTAGCCTTTGAGAATACTTAATTAAAGGTCATGTCTGACCATCTAATAGTTGTGTTCCCTCCCACTCACGTTGATCACATTCCAGACTGATTGTGTTGATTCTAAGGCTATGAGATGGGAGAGATGCTAGACAAAAGAGAGGGGTAAGAAGTTCTATAAACTGAACAAGATAATTTTTCTATGAATATACCAGTTTTCTTCATTTCATTGTCTTCTAGATTGGACCTCAACTCCATTAATCCCAGTCATAGCAGTTAATGTTGGGTATAAATGGTAGGGTTATATTTCACAGAGCTAGGGCCACCACCTGACATTTACTTTATGGTCCTCTGATTGCCAGATGAAGATCCTTTTTAGCCATAGTAATTCTTATGTTATATGCATTGTTTTTCAACCCTAGTGACTTGAAGTTGTCTGGACATCGACTCCCAGAATTCCACAGCTGGCATGCTGGCTGGGGATTTCTGGGAGTTGAAGTCCAGATATCTTTAAATTGCTATGGTTGAGAAACACTGATTATATGGAATATGGTAGTTACATTTTTCTGGTTTTACTTTGATACTTTTAGATCTCTGTTTAAAATTTCACACCCATATTTCTGCTTTTATTTTGCTTTATCTACCAAATAAATATTTGTGAACTGTTCTGAGATGGGTGATAAAGAAATAATGCAAACAATAAATAAGGCCATCCGATTTTGCCATAGCGAGTCTGGAATAGCAATACAAATAAATAAACAAAACTCTATGCTCAAGCCAAGGTTTCCAATTAGGCTGCATATGTATATTTGTGCTATAAACAGGCAGTGGTATGTGCATATAAGTGCTTCTGATTAAGGAAAATACTGCACACATTTTCCAAAAGCTTGCTGGAAATTCTGGAAATTGTAACAGCAGACCTGTCATGGATTAAGAAGACTGAATTACTGTAGGCAATGATATATTTGTTAATCACTAAGGTCCGAAAACCTCGTTTTCTTTACTGCAATGGATTAAAAAGCTATCCTTCTGGACAAGGAGAAGAACAATACTAATAATTGTGCAAAAATATATCTCTTATGAATGGGGATTCAAGCATAATATATGCCACACAGCTATGTAATACTTGGAGAAGCATGTTAAATGCTCCATAGCCAAGCAGAACAAAATGGTCACAGACTTCCCTCTCTTTCTCTGTCACATGGATATACACCCACACAGACATCTCACAAATCCTAAAACACCGAAGAAGATAATTCTGTCATATAGATACACCAGAGCAAGCCCATCTATCATTCTGCTTCTTTCTTTCTCTCTCTCTCTCTCTCTCACACACACACACACACACCACATCCCCGCAGTCATTCATTATGACATTCATGGATAAAGACACACTTTTAATTCAGAATCTTCACTTGCGAGGGCACGTGGCACTTACACATTGAATCTAGTCTTTGCCTGGCTTTTCCGGCAAGCCTGGGGCCGTTGATCTCGCTCTTGCGATCTGGCGAGATCCGGCCATGAATGGTATGAATGAGTTTTAATGTTTTTAATTTTTAAATGTTTTTTATTAGGATTTTAAATGTATTGTCAGCTGCCCTGAGTCTTCGGAGAGGGGTGGCATATAAATTGAATTAAATTGAAAATTGAAATTGAAATTCTCTTTTTGCCCTCTTCTTTACTATGGATGCATCTACGCTGTTTAAAATATGCCTTATCATGCCTTTATTATTTTATAAATACAGAAACTCAAGATGGCAAACATACTTAATACTCTTTCGCCTCCTATTTTCCTCACAACAACCTTGTGAGATGGGTTAAGCATGAAAGTCATCCAGCTGGTTTTCATGCCTAAAGTGGGACTAGAACTCACAGTCACTGGTGATTGGCCCAAAGTCACCCAGATGGCTTTCATGCTTAATGTAGGTCTAATACTCATTGTCTCTTGGTTTCTATACGCTTGCAAATTGGCTCTTTTGTACATGAGCTTAGCATAAATACAGAAATGCTCCGATCTAAAAATCTCTGGATGAACATTGTTCATCTGTTGCCTGTATCGCACTCTTTAGGGTCAGTTGCTTACAGGGCAAGTGTCAGCAGTTGCTATGGTGTCATCTCTCGTTTTGCAGTAGCAGGACCCTTGATTTTCCAGGCAAAATGTTCATTAAACTCTCTGCCATGTCCCTTTCTTCTGGAGAATTCAGGAGTCCTGGCTGCACACACACACACACACACACACACACACACACTGGGGGGGGGGAGGGAGAGACCACTTAATGTGGTTTTTCTTCTTGTTCCATCTGCCAGGATTGCATTCTTCTTACAAGAATATAATTCACCTAGCCACCCATTTTTGGCAGATGTTTGTGACTTTTATGAGGGCAGAAGGTGTGTCTATTAACCAATTTTTTCCCTCTGTGTAGAAGAAAATAGGACAGATAGTCCTCGACTTAAAAGAGTTCATTTAGCGACTGTTCGAAGTTATAACAGCACTGAAAAAAGTGACTTATGAGCGTTTTTCACACTTATGACCATTGCAGCATCCCCATGGTCACATGATCAAAATTCAGACTCTTGGGAACTGACTCACTTTTATGGACTGCTGCAGTATCCTGGGGTCATGTGACCATCTTTTCAACCTTCTGACAAGCAAAGTCAATGGGAAAACCAGATTCACTTAACAACAGTGTTACTAATTTAACTGCAGTGACTCACTTAACAACTGTGGCAAGAAAGGTTGTAAAATCCAGCAAAATTCACTTAACAAATGTCTCACTTAGCAACGAAAAGTTTGGGCTCAGTTGTGGTCATAAGTTGGGGACTATCTGAACCTATTGCACTTAGGCATTACACATACAATTAAATTCAGAAGACCCCTACTAGAGGGAGGGAAAAAAACCTTAAGGCTAACCTACATTTGAAGATCTGAGGGACACTAGCAGTCATTTTCATTTTTCTAACCAATTACAGGTAGTCCTTGACCTACAAAGTTAAAATGGACCCGGGAAAAGGGATTTACATCCCCTATTTGAAATTCCAACACCGCCTTCCCCCCATGATTACATCACTGCATTTTTGGTATATGCAACAGGCCCACATTTACAACTGTGTTCAGCATCGTCCAAAGACATTTCTGTTGTCCTCAATTCCAGTGAAGAACACCAGACACAAGGTGCAGGTTTTGTTTCCTTTTATTGAAGTGCTCCAGGCGTGGGTTCTACTTACCTTTACTACTGGTTTGCAGCGGGTCTACGCGCACGCTCTTCTGTGCATGCGCAGAAGCGTTTTGGTGACATCAGGGTTGGTGGGTGGGGCCTCCCGCTGGTTTTACTACCGGTTCTATAGAACCAGTGCGAACCGGGGGTCAACCCACCACTGAAGTGCTCCAAGAAAAGCAAGAAAAGGGGTCCTGGCTAGAAAATACCAAGGAACCCTGGACAATAGAATTAAGAAAGCTTTATACATTTTCACTAAAGTGGAAGGTGGGATAAGGCAGGATATATAAAACAAATCATCTAATAAACATTTTAGTAATGATCTAACAATTGTCCTATTGGTCTCTAGCCGTCCCTATTCCTAAGCCTTGGCTAATAAGTGCTCCATGAGTTATCTAATACACCAGTGGTGGGTTTCAAATTTTTTTACTACTGGTTCTGTGGGCATGGCTTGGTGGGCATGGAAGGGGAAGAATACTGTAAAATCTCCATTCCCACTCCACTCCAGGAGAAGGTTATTGCAAAATCCCCATTTCCTCCCCAATCCAGGGGAAGGTTACTGCAAAATCCCCATTTCCTCCCGATCAGCTGGGACTTGGGAGGCAGAGAAAAGATGGGGACGGGGCTAGTCAGAATTTTTACTCCGAACTACTCAAAATTTCCGCTACCAGTTCTCCAGAACTGGTCAGAACCTGCTGAAACCCACCTCTGTAATACACATTGTATTTGCTCCAGACCAGTGGTAGGTTGCTACCGGTTCACCCCAGATCGGGCAAACCAGTAGTGGTGGCGGCAGGAGGCTCCGCCCACCCACCACTTCTGCATGTGCAGAAGCATCATGTACACGAGCGCACAAACGCCCGCAAGCGAACCGGTAGCAACGGCATTTGAAACCCACTACTTCTCCAGACCATCCCTATTTCTAACTTCTAGCTGAGGTCTGCAAGATTTCTAACACTTTGTTGTTGTTATCAATCCTCTAACCACCTAGAATTGATACAAGGGATACACGTGCATATTCTATGTGAATTCTTGGTTCTTGTCAGACAGGCTCCACAATTACAGGCATCCCAATTTTGTTTTTCAAGTGCATGCCATAGCCTTGTTTCATTTTAGCAGACAGCCCATCACTTCCGTGGTCATGTGGCCAACATGGCTATATGCCAAAGCGCATGGAATGCTGTTAACGTCCCCCTGAAATGATACCTATTTATCTACTTGCTTTTGTATGCTTTCAAACTGCTATGTTGGGAGGAGCAGGGCACGAATGGGAGCTCATCCCATCACACAATGCTTCGGTCTCAAACTGCCAACCTTCTGGCTGACAAGCCCAGCGCCTTAATAGCTAAGCCACTGCAACCCCTCATACCTTATTGCATATTATTACCTAAAGTGCTTGGGCTTCCCAAGATGCAGGCTATAAATGGCTACCTGATTATTACTGAAAGGGAGAAGTAAGTTGGCTAAGTTAGTCTAGAAGTGTAATGGTGGAGGCAGAGGGCATTGCATATGATAGAATGGGAGTGTTCTGTCCTCACTACACGTTACTTCATGTGTAGTTCGACATGCAGCTAAACCCTCTTATCCTTGAATAAGCCAGACCGCAAACGAAAATCTTGATACTTTATTAAAGAACAGGATAGGGTGAAACAGCGATGCTGTGCATGGGATATAGATTTTGTCTTCAGAAGAATATATGTCACAGATGAAGCTGGATTCTTCTAGTTACCTCAGAACGTTACAAAATGGAGTCTGGCTTCTCAGGATACACCTTTTTTCCAGAGTGAGGGAGGATAGGAATATAGATGCTCTGTAAGATCAAATGCTATCAAACCAATTTCCAAACAATGAAAGATTTGTGTTTGGCTATCAGATGGAGCTCAATGCGCGTTAAAGAACAACAGCAATCAAAATACACAAACTATATGCTGGAGGCACGACAAGGAGACAAGTGTGAGACTAAAATAAAAGCAGAGACAGATAGCAATAGTGGAGGAAAAAACCACTCCTAAGACGTAGAAATGATGGCCTGAAGAAACTCGGCTTTGTAAATAAAGAAATCTGTTTTTAAAAATATGAATTTATTTATTTTATTATTACATTTATATCGTAGTTATCTCACTGTCGAAGTGAATATAATTCTTCACTGCAGAGAAGCCAACCCAATACTCAGTGGCAGAAAGTCTAGGACTTTAAGCATATAAAGAACATATAAATAAAACATATAAAGAACGGTTGCTGGAATTGGGTATGCCTAGTTTAATAAAAAGAAGGACTGGAGTGGCATAATAGCAGGGTGGAGTGAGAGGATAGTTGCCACAAAGAAAAGAGAGTCAACCTATCCTCCAAAACAACTGAAGGCAGGACAAGAAGCAATGGAGGGAAACTAATCAAGGAGAGAAGCAACCTAGAAATAAGGAGAAATTTCCTGATAGTTAGAACAATTAATCAATGGAACAACATGCCTCCAGAAGTTGTGAATGCTCTGACACTGGGAGTTTTAAAGAAGAGATTGGACATTCATTTGTCTGAAATGGTATAGGGCAGTGATGGCGAACCTTTTTGCCGTTGCGTGCCAAAAGCGTGGGGAGCGCGGGGGATCGTGTGCATGTGTGTCCACACCCATAATTCAATGAGTCCCACCCCCCCGTGCACATGCACACATGACACCCTCGCACGACCTCCGCTTTTGGCACGTGTTGGCACGGTGGGCCCGGTAGGCTTTCTTGGAGCCTGGGAAGGCCAGAACGGCCTCCCTGCCGTTGGAAGTCCTCAGGAAGCTGGAAACGGCCCGTTTGCCAACCTCTGGTGGGCCTGGAAGGCCCGAAAATCAGCTGAACCAGGACAATGCTCACGTGCCCACCATTATGGCTATGTGTGCCACCTGTGGCACACATGCCATAGGTTCGCCATCACGGGTATAGAGTTTCCTGTCTGAGCGGCGGGTTGGACTAGAAAACCTCCAAGTTCCCTTCCAACTCTGTTATTCTATTATCTAGTAGTCTTCTTTCTTGCTACAGTTCTCATTGTGTCGAAGTCATTCTTCCCATAGCTTTCTAAAGGTAGCGTATTTTTCAGAGTATAAAATGCACTTCCCTCCCACAAAAGAGGGTGAAAATTTGGGTGCGTCTTATACACCAAATATAGCCCCGCCCAGCCACTGCCCTCCCCCTGGAAAATGGGGCGGGTGGCTGTTCCAACCGACAATCCGCTGCTTGTGCTAATCAGGCTGTGTTGAAGCTGAAGCTGAAGCTAAAGCTGAAGCTGAAACGGGCTGTTTGCTGCAAGGAGGCAAATTGCTGGGAGGCAGAGGCAGATTTTTTCCCCTTGTTTTCCTCCCCAAAAAAGGTAGGTGCTTCTTATAGTCTGGAGCATCTTATACTCTGAAAAATATGGTAGTTCTTTTTTTACAACTACAATTCAGCCCCAAATTTCCGTTGCTAAACAATACAACTGTTAAGTGAGTTTTGCCTCATTTTACAACTTTTCTTACCACAGTTGCTAAGTGAATCACTGACATTACTAAGTTAGTAACCCGGTTGTTAAAAGAATCTGGCTTCCCCATTGATTTTGCTTGTCAGAAGGTTGGAAAAGGCTTCGGGATACTGCAACTGTCATAAATACACAGAAGTTGCTAAGCACCTGAATTTTGATCACATGACCACAGGGATGCTACATAGTCATACCACTGTTTTCAGGCCATTGTAACTTTGAACGTAACTAAACAAATGGTTGTAAATCAAGGACTACCTGTGATTCCTATAATTTCCTTAGAATGCAAGAATTCTGCCCCCAGCTCCTGGGAGGTTCATGCATTGAGGCCTAAATCTTTCTTCGAAGATATTTCTAGTTCAGAGAGAGGCACTAGGTGTTGGAATTTTTCACCCAATGCCAGAAGAGAATAACATCTGGGCTAAAATGACTTTTGATAGCGGGTGCTGCCATCCATCCTTTTTCCCCATTATTTTTCTGCTCTCCATCTCCCATTAATCTGTTTATCTCTCAGCGGGCTTTCTCTCTCTCCTGTCTCCCTGGTGATGCCGTTGACAAGTGTGGTAATTAAGTACAGAATTGCTCCAGATGTTCTCTTGCTAGAAGAGTAAACAAGACTTGCTGCCCCTTGGATGGGGACAACACAACGAGGGAAAGAATGCTGGACTTGCATGTGAGGAATGCAGAGCTCTAAAGGAAGATTTGGATCCAATAGAAGAGAATATCAGTAGCTCAGGGTTGAACTAGAGTCAGAGTCCCTTGGGAGTCCCTTGGGAGTTGGGCGGCATAGAAATGCGATAAATTATAACTATGGAGTCCTTAGTGCTCTTTGAATTTGGTTGCTTCCTTGCAGATGTTTTATTACCCAACTAGATAACATCATCAGGGAGACTTGGATGTTTGGGGATGAGAGAAGGAAAGCCAAGACTATGTTCCCTGGTGGGTCCTGGTTGAAAGATGGTATTTGCTTAATGACTGGTCACTTAATGACTATTTAAAGTTCCAGAGTTCCGATAGCTGCACACTTGTGGTCAATTTAGGTGCTTGGCAACCACTTCAGCTTTATGACTTGTTACAGTGTTCCATGGTCATGTGACAGAAATGTACAATGTTATTTTGCCAGTTTCCAGACTTTTTAAGCTAATTTAGCTATTTTTAAGCTATTAGATTTGCTTAATAACCATCATCATTTAACGACCCCTGCATAATAGTCCTAAAATTGGATCTGGTTATGTAGGTGCCTTAGTTTAGGACCATCACGATTCACAAGGGAAATTCTAGGGTTCATTATGGTTGTAAATTGAGGATTATCTGAATTGTCCATGTGGTTGGAAGGACTGCTCTGAAGAGGCTCACAGCAGTGGGCCTGGAGACGTAATTTGGGGCACTTTAATCTGTGAAGGAAATACAGAACAGAAATAAGTATGAGGTGATGGATTTATTTTTTTTTAATCCTTGTACTAATCTCCTATTAAATGAAAAGGTTAAAAACCGTTTCATATTACCAGTAACTGCTCGGTAGAAGCCAAAACAACCTTCAGCTTTGTGTAGCCCAAAGAAAAGACTCTGGGGCAGTAGTGAAATGTAAAATTTGTTACTACTAGTTCTGTGGGCGTGACTTGGTGTGTGTGTGTGTGGGGGGGGAAATGTGACTGGGTGGGCGTGGCCAACTTTTTTTTAAAAAAAACTTTTAAAAGCATTTTTTTTACAACCTTTTGGGTCAAAGAGGTTGTAAAAAAATGCTTTTAAAAGCCTCTGATGATCAGGAACCTCAGCTGGTTCCAGACAGATGAGCTGTATTCGAGAATTGGTCTAGCAAATGTTTTGTATGCTCTGGTTAGTAGTGTAATATTACCGGAGAAGAAGCTACGCAATATTAGGTTTACAACCCTTAATGCCTTTTTGCCGATGTTATTACAGTGGGCTTTGGCACTTAGATCAAGATCCTTGACAGAGTGAGGGTCATCTACAAGGTCATATCCACTCAGCTTGTATTTAGTGTTCTGATTCTTTTTTGCCAATATGTAAGACAGAGCATTTGTTGGTTGAGATTTGGAGTTGCCAATTATTTGACCATTCTGACACAAAGTCAAGGTCTTTTTGAAGGGTAGCAGCATTGTTGGTGGTGTTAAATATTTTTACATCATCGGCGAAGAGAACGCACTTGCTTATAATATGATCACATAGGTCATTTATGTATAGTATGAAGAGTGTTGGTCCTAGAACACTGCCTTGGGGGACACCACTATTTACAGGTGTAGGATTTGATAGGGCGCTCCCTATTTTGACCACTTGTTTTCTGTTTGACAAAAACGCAGTTATCCAATTACAGAGCGGTCTGGAGATGCCATAGGATTTTAGTTTTAAAAGTAGTTTGTCATGTACCACTGAATCAAAAGCTTTACAGAAGTCTATATAAATTGCATCTATTGATTTGCCCTGATCAAGATTTGTAGTCCATATGTTTTTGCAGTGTAGAGGTTGTAGATTACAGGATAATTCTTTTCTGAAACCAAATTGTTTATTAGAGAGTAGGTTGTTTGTTTCTAGGTGGAGGGTAATGAATTGGTTGATGATTGATTCCATGACTTTGTAGGTGACACAGCATAAAGAGATTGGTCTGTAATTTTCAACTAGGCTGGGGTGTCCCTTTTTGAAGATAGGGATGACCATGGCTAGTGACCATAGGTCGGGTAGGGAACTAGTCCTGAAAGATTTTTCAAAGATTATGCTTAGGGGTTCTGCTATAGCAGTGGAAAGCTTTTTTAAGAAATATGCACATAGCCCATCAGGTCCAATGGATAGAGATGGTTTCAGTCTATGTAGTGCTTTTTCAACATTATCTTCTGTGAAATCTATTTGTGTTAGATCGTTGTAGTCATTAGTAGTACGACTAGGCCTAGGGAATGCTGAGCATGAGCCATTGCTATTAACAAAGACTGAGCCAGAGAATGTGTTAAAGTGGTTTGCTTTAACTGCTTCATCATTGCATTCTTTACCGTTAGGTCCTTTTAGGGGTGGGATGGCTCTCGAGTCTTTAAGTTTGTTGTTTACAAAATTATAGAAGGCGCAATTGGATTTTGTGTGCAGAAGGTTTTCTTCTTGTTTGATGTGGTAATTAGTGCATTCAGTCTGTATTTGGTGGCATATATTTTTGTAGTGGCTTTTAAAGTTAGCTACATAGCCAGTTTTGTTTTTATGCCAAAGGGATTTTTTTTGGGGGGGGGGGATTGGAGCTTTCTTATTGATATGGGTAAATTGATTTTCCTGGTTTTGGCGGTGATTAGTGGTACATATAGTTTAATAACTCTATAGACTTTGAGCAAGAAAATATTATAATGGTCTTCGGCAGTGTTACAGTTAGAGAATAGAATATGCCAATCAAGAGATGAGAGGTCAGTGTCTATGAGATCAGAGTTGGCTTTTTCGAAGATGTAGTTGGGTATCCCATTATTATGGTGATTTTTGTAAGGGCGTATATTGAGACAAAAGTCAATCATGTCACTGTTGGAAAGGGGTTCTTTTATTTGTAGTCCATAAATTGAGTTTAAGCTGTTGCAGAAGATGAGGCCGAGGCAGTTGTTGAGTCTAGTGTTGTTAGTTACTAGTTGATCTATATCTAGATTAGTAACAGCATATTATAGGGTTGAATGGATGGGTTCAGTTGTACATTCGTTTATTGTCCAATTAATAAGAGGTAGGTTGAGGTCACCAAGAAAGATGAGAGGGTATGGGCAAGAGGATGCCCATGTTAGTAGTGTAGTTTAGATGTGCGATGTTGTAATCGGGGGCTCTGTAACATAGTAAGAAGCGAAGTGTAATGTTTAAGTACAGTTCGCAGACGATGGTTTCCAGAAGAGCGAGTTCATGTGTAACTTGAATATTTTTTAGGTTTAGTAACTTTTTGTAGAAGATAGCCACTGCACCACCTCTGCGGGTTTTGCGATCAGACCGGTAAACGTGATATTCTCTTACTGTGATGATGGAGTCAGGGAGGGATGATTTTAGCCATGTTTCACAGACAAATGTAATGTCAAATGTACCAGTATTTAAGAATGTTGGAAGCTATCCATGTTCAGGCAGGTTGATCAGCCATGCCTTCTCCCGTAGTGCTACTTTTTTCTCACAGAAGACAAAGCAGGGAAACACAAATCCTGCAGCTACAATATGGACTCCATTCCTTCCTCAGTGGGTCCTAAAACTGTCTTCAAACCCTATATTAGCATTCTGGGCTTCCAATACTATCTTGTTTTTCAGCACTCTTTGTGGGGTTATGATGTTTGGACCAATTGAAAAGACCTTAGTGGTGTTTTGGAGAAGGGATGGAGGGGAGGTAGTAGGTTCTATGGAGTCCCCTGTGCCAACTCACAAGCCTTAATGCCCTTCCTAATTATTACTGCCATTCTAGTTTCAAGATTCCTTTAATAATTTTATATTGAAATTATCATAATATAAAGTACAAATGAAAAAAAAGATAATGGGGAAATGGGGAAGGGAAAAGAGGATGAACAAGAAGTGTGGGCTAAGTAGGGGGAAGGAAAAAAAGCATTAACTATCAACTTTTTTCAGCACAGCAGAATAAGAATAATACAATATAGCCACAACTTTTTTTTACTTTTACATGCTTAGTATAGCCATTTGCATAAATTTACTATCTAATTAATACACCTGAGAGTCAGAATTTCATTTTTTTCCTGTCTCAAGCACAAAGCTTAGAAGTAGTTTTCAAATAGAAATAAAATTGGACATATTATTTTCTTTAATTAAAGCAGTTAATTGGCCATCCCTGCTAATGCCATCAATTTTATCTTCTCAGTGGCATAATTCCTGTTTCCTTAACCAGTGTCCCACAACAAAGGAACCAAGTCTATTCCAACACCACCAACACTAAAAAAAAAAAAAAAGGTAAAAGTAATTTCGCAACGGACAAGGCATTTCAAACTTTCTAGCAGTTTCAAACACATTCTATTTTGAAAAAAATACTTTCAGGAAGGATGTCTTCACTTTTTAATGGTTATTTTTATGTCTATAATCACTGTGCGAGGCCAGAATTAGACAGGTACAGCTTTTCTATCCTTGGTCTCCTTAACAGAAAAGAGACATAAGAAACATTTCATCCTTGAATGCTTTTGTAGCAAATGGACTTTAAACATATGACATTTGCATAGTGAGAGGGAACAACTAATCTAGGAGTTCATTCCTGTAGGGCAGTATATCTCAATTTGGCAGCTTTAAGGTGTATGGACTGGACTATTCAGGAGAGGGGAGCGGATCTGGCGGGACCTGGCTGGGCCCAGAAGGGGGGGTGCCCCTGGTTGAAATGTGCCCACCAGGTTTCCGGGCATTTCATCAGCCAAGGGCCCAGGGTAGGGGCAGGGGGGGTGGCAGTTATTATTAAGGAAGGTCTATGTCCGAGGGAGACCACTGTACCCCAGATAGCCAGATGTGAGTCCCTCCTTGTGAAGTGGGGTCATGGGGTGCAGATGGCCTGCTGATTACGTACCTGACTCCCTGCTGCGTGGCAGCGGCCCTGTCCGAGCTGCCTGATGTGATAGCCGGGGTGGCAGTTGATACCCCCAGGCTTATCGTTATGGGGGATTTCAACCTGCCATCTGTCGGCGAAACGTCTATGGCGGCTCGGGAGTTCTTGGCTTCCATGACGGCCTTGGACCTGACCCAAGTAGTTCAAGGCCCTACTCACCTGGGGGGGACACACTCTGGACTTGAATTTTGTCTCTGGGCAGTGGCAGAATGATCTGGAAAGAGGGGATTTAGTCATCGAACCCTTGTCATGGTCTGATCATTCCCTCCTTCGCATGGACTTTCGAACACCTCACCGCAGGGAGACGGAACCAACCAGGTGGTTCCGTCCCAGGCACCTGATGGACCCGGATAGGTTCCTGATGGAGATTGGGCCATTCCCTGAGACTCTGGCCCATGGCATGACTGAAGAGCTGGTGGCCGCCTGGGATAGGGCGGCCACCGGATCTTTGGATCGTGTCGTGCCTTTGCGGCCTCTGACCTGGTGCTGATCTCAATTGGCTCCCTGGTTCTCCGAGGAGCTGAGAGAGATGAAGTGCCAGAAAAGACGCCTGGAGAGTGATTGGAGGGCCAGTCGCTCTGAATCTGACCGAACACAGGTGAGGTCTCATATTAAGATCTACTCAGTGGCGATAAAAGCGGCAAAATTTAACTATTTTTCCGCTCTTATCGGGTCTGCAGAGAACCGCCCAGCAGCCCTGTTTAGGGTGACCCGCTCCCTCCTTCATCTGGGAGCCAGGGAAGACCCCTTGCAGGGCAGGGCTGAGGATTTTGTGCATTTCCTGCATGACAAAGTCACTCAGATTCGGGAAGGTCTGGACTCTGATTGGGTAGATCCGGATGGAGTGATAGAGGGGAATCTTGAGAATGTTATCTGGGAGGGGTTTGACCCTGTGACTCCCAAGGACGTGGACAGGATTCTGGGAAGGCTTAGCGCTGCCACATGTTTGTTGGATCCGTGTCCCTCCTGGTTGGTGCTGGCCTCCCGGGAGGTTACACAAGGCTGACTCCAGAGGATTATTAATGCTTCTTTGAGTGATGATCACTTCCCCCCCTCTTTAAAAGAGGCGGTGGTGAGGCCTCTTCTCAAGAAGCCTTCCCTGGATCTGGCTATATTAGCGAATTATCGCCCAGTCTCCAACCTTCGCTTCATGGCGAAGGTTGTTGAGAATGTGGTGGTGCGACAACTGCCCCAGTACCTGGATGAAGCCGTTTATCTAGACCCGTTCCAGTCAGGCTTCAGGCCAGGGCACAGCACGGAAATGGCATTGGTCACATTGGTTGATGACCTCTGGAGGTCTTGGGGCAGGGGTTGCTCCTCTGTCCTGGTCCTATTAGATCTCTCAGCGGCTTTTGATACCATCGACCATGGTCGCATTGGTTGATGACCTCTGGAGGTCTCGGGACAGGGGTTGCTCCTCTGTCCTGGTCCTATTAGATCTCTCAGCGGCTTTTGATACCATCGACCATGGTATCATGCTGCGACGATTGGAGGGGTTGGGAGTGGGAGGCACCGTGTTGCGGTGGTTCTCCTCCTTCCTCTCCGACCGCACGCAGTTTGTGTTGGCAGGGGGGCAGAGGTCGACCTCGAGGCACCTTGTTTGTGGGATGCCGCAAGGGTCGGTCCTCTCGCCTCTTCTGTTCAACATTTATGTGAAGCCGCTGGGTGAGATCATCTGTGGTTTCGGAGTGAGATTCCATCAGTACACTGATGACACTCAGCTGTACATCTCCACTCTGAACCAACCCAATGATGCCCTTAACGTGATGTCCCGGTGCCTGGAGGCCATGCGGATCTGGATGGGGGGAAACAGGCTCAAACTCAACCCCTCCAAGACTGAGTGGCTGTGGCTTCCGGTGCCCCGGTATAGTCAGCTGGCACCATCTCTGACTATTGGGGGTGAGATCTTGGTCCCCACAGAGAGGGCTCGCAACTTGGGTGTTCTCCTGGATGCACGGCTGTCTTTAGAAGACCACATGACAGCCGTGGCCAGGGGAGCTTTTTATCTGGTTCGCCTGATGCACCAGTTGCGTCTCTTTCTGGACCGGGATGCCCTGCACACAGTCACTCATGGCCTCATCACATCCCGTCTGGATTACTGCAACGGTCTCTACATGGGGCTCCCCTTGAAGAGCACTTGGAGGCTCCAGCTGGTCCAGAATGCGGCCGCGCGGGTGGTTATGGGTGCGACTCGGCGCGCCCACGTAACACCCCTCCTGCACGAGCTGCACTGGCTCCCGTTGGTCTTCCGAGTGCAATTCAAGGTGTTGGTCACCACCTCTAAAGCGCTCCATGGCGCTCCATGGCTTAGGACCAGGGTACATACGAGACCGCCTTCTGCCATCAACAACCTCCCACCGGCCAATACGCTCCCATAGAGAGGGGCTCCTCAGGGTGCCGTCGGCCAAACAGTGCCGACTGGCGACACCCAGGGGGAGAGCCTTCTCTGTGGGGGCACCAGCCCTTTGGAATTAGCTGCCCCTAGAGCTTCGTCTTAGCCCCAACCTGCATACTTTTCGCCGTGCCCTAAAGACCTTCCTGTTTCAGCAAGCCGGAGTGGCCTAATATATGAATTTTAAGTGGGTGTATGTGTGTTTTAATTTGAGGGCCAAATTGTATATATTCGTTTTAATTGGTTTTAAATTTTATAAACTCATGTGTTTTAAATGTGGCTGTACACTGCTCTGAGTCCCTCTGGGAGAAGGGTGGTATAGAAATTCAATAAACTCTTAAACTAGAATTCTGGGAATTGAAGTCCACACATCTTAAAACTGCCAAGGTTAAGAAATAATGCTGTATGTATTATGTTCTCTAAGGTCCATGGCAGGAGCCGTTGGCTATCACTTGCAACTCAGATCAGTCAAGGTCCTGTTTCTCTTTCTCATTAAACTAATATCAAAGTAAATTGGGTTATTTGCTGCTGCCTGAAATCCAAGGAAATCTGGTTCCCTGTTCTCCAACAAAAGCTTTGTCTACGCATGAAGACGATGGGATCTCACAATGGTAAAGTAGATCAAGCTGGGTGGGGGAAGTGAGCAAGAAATGTGTAGTTTAAAGCAATAATTCCCAACCTCTGGTCCATGATCTCCAATGGTTCTTGGTTTGGGTTCCATTTTGTAATTGTCATACTCTTGGGAGATTGTCAGATCTGACAAGATTTTGGTGTTCTGCTTCAATCTTAGAGGGTATCAAATGAAGGTCAACTTTTTCTGGGATTTGACAATTTCATGGAATGCAGATCCTCTTTAATTTTTTAAATATTTAATTATTTTTAGTTCCTGCAGATATCATCTTGGTCATCAATGGGCTGTGATATCTGCAGACATCATAGCCTCACAAACCTTTGGCTTATAGGATGGCCCTGAAAAGTTTTTGATGACAATATAGTGGTTGGCACCATGGAAAAGGTTGAGAACCACTTCATAAAAACATTTTTAACCTGCTTCTCAGCTGAAGATATTCTTATAACAATTTATTGATTGGTGATAAAAGACATTCCTGCCCTCGAGCTATCATTCACAAGAAAAAAGGAAGAACTCTAGAACCAACTCTTAGAAGTTAGCCGGGGTAGATCCAGATAATAAAGCTCACTTTGCCCAATTTTTGTAGCCATCAAATGAAGCAGGCCTTAATTTATCAAGACAGAACAGGAAGAGGCCTATTGAGAACTGAGAGGTCACCAACGTTTGCTCTGGCCATTAAATGAACTCAGAAATATTTCTTTCCATTAGTACTTATAGTCTGACCAATAAGGAGTGCTTCTCTTTTCTCTCTCTAAATAAGGAAAAACAAGTATTTTGGGGTTCTCCTGATACAAGCCACTAAGATGATTAAGCTGCTGCATGTATGTTGCCTAATCACTTTCCATCCAACCATACTGAAAGATCACATCTGGCACTCCTACAATCTCCCATCAACAGAACCCAGCATGACTTCTTAGATTTTCCAAGCTTATTTTTCTTCTTGCAAATGTTTTATTACCAGGCTAAGTAGCATTACTGGTGCTTTCAATGAGTGCTTGAAAACAGAATCCCCTATTTGTCCAAAACTGCAGAAGGAAAGTGGTAAAGGTTCAGTCACGATGTCAACTTTCGTAATGAAACGGCAGCCTGCCTGTCTGGCATCTACCAAAGTCGATAGATGCACTTCATTGAGAGAAGAACTAAAATATAAAGTAGCACAGTTCTGTTTCCTGTCCCATAACATAGCATGGCTGCAATCATGGATGACAGAAGACAGGGTAAATGCATCTGATCTCTCAGCTGAAAACACACAACTTTTTCCTCTATTTTAATTTGACCTAATTTTGGCTTCTCCTATTTAAACCTATAAGTGAACTTCTCCTCAACAACCCTTGAGCAGCCTACTCTGGACCTCTTTTTGTAAAAAAGAAAAAAATGTTTTGTTTTTTACTGCTATAATAGTTTTATTTTATATCTGTTTGTATATCACATTCGGATATCCACGTTTGGATTTATTTAAGTACCGGTAATCTAGAGCAGACTTGCCCAGACAAATCTCTCCCCAGTGGCATTTATTTATCACATCAGATCCAGCAGAAGCAGCTTGTTGTGGGTTCCATATACTAAAGCAGGGGTCTCCAACCTTGGCAACTTTAAGACTTGTGGACTTCAACTCCCAGAATTCCTCAGCAGAGCTGGCTGAGGAATTCTGGGAGTTGAAGTCCACAAGTCTT
>WNWU01013574.1:1416111-1470264 GCA_012654045.1 Ptyas mucosa
ACCATTTGTATTGTTCCTTTATTTATTTATTTATTTGGGGTTTGGGAGTACTGTTTAGGTTTTAATTGTATGCTGCCCAGAATCATGAATTTGAGATAGGCAGCTATCTCAAATAAAATAATAAAATAAAATATAAAATTAAAAAAATTAAAAAATAAATACAGAAACACTGCAGCTTTCAACCTCCTTTGAATTCTGGGAACTGAGGCGGATCTGGAGAGGATCAGGTAGAAAAAGGCTATGAAGCAAACAAAATTGCAGTGGGAATCCATTGCTGCTAGTTTTTGTATTCTCATGGTTTTGTGCTGCTATATTCAGGAGAGTGGTCAAAACGCCCCCCTCCCATCGCATCATTCTTCCATATTCATCTAGTAGGCCTGATTTGCTCCTGTTCTGCTTCACCTTGTGTCTAGGGAAGTCTTAATTTGACCTAATTTTGGCTTTGCCTATCTAAACCTATAAGTGCACTTCCCCTCAACAACCCTCAAGTAGCCCTCTTCCTTCTCCCTCTCCTCCATCTCCTCGCCTTTGCTGCCTTCCCAAGAGAAACCAGGCAGCCTTCACGCCATCTGCTCCTTAGTACAGTTTGTCAAATCTTGCGTGCGCCTTGCCCTGTTCTTCTCTGGACGTTGTTTGTTTGTTTCTTGTTATAAATAAACCTAATTAATTAGAAATTTTCTAGCAAGTGGAGAGCAGCACTTGTCACATCGCCTGCCAGGAGGGGCTCTATCGGCGAAGCTGCTCCAAGCCAACCAGCAGAGCAGGGGAGGCACCTCAGAAACTCCATGGGAAGGGAAATGACTCCAGCTCTAGTGGCGTCCTCTGCGAAAGGGCACGGCTCTCACAGGGCCACGCTCCCCTTGCACTCCATCTCAACACAATGAAAGTCATTATTCATTCCGATAAACTTTCAGGCCAGCAAGCTTCTGTCATGTTAAGTATGTGTGTAAATTATTCAACAGCAAAGTCATCCATAGGAAGAGAGAGGGAAGAAGGTTGACAAAAGGAAGCTGAACTGAATTTGGTTTGTTCTTGACAATCAAACTGTTATGGATTGGTTTCAAACCAGGTTTTCCTCCCTAGGCCTTCTTGACTCCGAGGGTCAGTGAGATGGTCTCTGGCCTTCAAAAAACAGGAGCAGAGTACAATAGTCTGCAAATTATGACCAGAATTGGGACCAGAATTTCCATTGGTAAGCGAGGTGGTTGTTAAGTGAGTTGTACCTGAGTTTTCAACCTTTTTTGCCATGGTGGTTAAGTGAATCATACAGTCGTTGGGTGAATTCAACTTCCCCCATTAACTTTGCTTGTCAACATCTGAATGGGAAGGTCACAAATGGCTATCACAAGCCCCCAGGACGCTGCAACTATCACAAATACACACCCATTGCCAAGGGCTCAAATTCTGATCACATGACCAACGGTAGTAAGTGCTAGTTGTAAGTCATTTACCATGATAGCACAGTGGTTAGAATGCATTATTGCAGCCTAATTCTGCCCACAATCAGGAGTTCGATCCTGGCAGGGTCCAAGTTGACTCAGCCCTCCATTCTTTTGTGGTCAGTAAAATGAGGACCCAGATTGTTGAGGACAATATGTTGATGTTGTAAATTGCCCAGTCACTGCTGTAAAGCACTCTGAAGTGGAATATAAATGCTATTGCTATTTTTTCAATGCTGTTGTAACTTTGAATGCTAACTAAATGAATGGTTGTAAATCGAGAACTATCTATATCTTCTTTGGACATTAAGGGCAATTAGCCAGTCTTTGTACATCATGTGTCCTCTAGATGTCTTGGATACAGCCCCTGGATTGACCATTTATCAAAAGAAGCATGTAGTCAGGGCATCAAGAGAAAGACGACACTACAGAATTTTTTCAGCCTCTAATTATCTTGCCCTTAATTGTTTTTTTCACTGCCACCTCAACTTTAGTTTTCAGCACTTACTGAGTCTTAATGTCTTGTCAGTTAAACAATGGAAGGTACCATTGTTAGGCTATGCTTAGAGCGTTGGTTGGCCTTAATCTGACCCTGGCTGGACTCCAACTCCCATTTTGCCCAATTAGCTTGGCCATTGTTGGGCAGCTATTTGATACATGACAGAATCCCTTTTAACATTCTGAGCCAGAACAGAGTTATTGAGCGAAATGATCCTTCATTCATTTTATGTCAAAGAATTAATAAATTATGTCACATATTAAGCCACCAAAGTTTCATCTGGCCCAGCATTCAAATGACTTCTAGCATAGCAGCCAACTCTCAAAAACCCTTAAGCATGCCAAGATAGATGATGTCTTTGAACACAGAACTTTGTAATGTCTTCCCAGGACCAGCTGATCTGGGTGTTGGGAACAGCCGGGGACCCCTCCTTGTGATGCATAGGACGGTCATGGTGTGCTGCTAATGGAATTGTTTTCTAAAGAAAAATGTACTTGGCTTCCCTGTTGTTGATTTTTAGCTAACAAAGCACACCAATCTAGGCTTTTTGTGCAATAATGTTGTTTTAGAACCAAAACGTACTTTAAGTTGATGCTTGCTATGCTATTGCTATTGACTAGGGTCCCAATATACATAGAAGTTTTAAATTGTGACGCAAGGATGTGCTTTTCTGTCTGGGGGAAGAGCCAGATCTTTATGGCTTTGAAGAAGGCTAAAAGGGTAAGGGTCTGCCAGATCCTTGGCTGAATAGGGGGCTACCACAGAAAAGGAACACTTCCTATGTCCCACGAGATAATAATATTTTAGGGAAGGAATTTAGGAGCCTACCCATTCTCTCTGAACTGATTAACAGGCAGATATCCTCAGGGAGAGGCAGTCCTGCTAATAACCTGTCCTGTGCCATGTAAGGTTTAAAGATGATAACAACCTATCAACCTGTAGGCTGCTTACAGCTCTAATTTACTTTCTTAAAAGTTTTAAAGGTTTCCCCTGTCCAGTCATGACTGACTTAAGGTGGGGCATGCTCATCTCCATTTCTCAGCTGAGGGACCCTCCTGTTGTCTGAGATGCTTCCATCATCATGTGGCCAGCATGAAAATATGGAATGCAGTAACCTTCCCGCCAAAGCAGTACCTATTTATCTACTTTCATTTGCATGCTCTCAAACTGCTAGATTGGCAGAAACTGGGGTAAGGCACGAGAGCTCACCGCAGTGTGTGGCATTCAGGTCTCAAACCCAGGCTGTCAGCTTTGCAGCTGACAAGCCCAACATCTTAACTGCTGAACCGTCGTGCCGCAATGATTTACTTTCTTATGGCTCCCAAAATTGCCCTTCTGAAATTAATAAATCTGCAAATATTAGCGATGCTGTTTTTTACACTTTCAATAAAAATGAGTAGGAGGAGGAGGAAAAAAAGGGGATGAGGGAACAGAGAAGGAAGAGGAAAAAGGACATATTAAATCTTTGAATAGGTTTAGCAACATCCTACCTGCAGGAAACCAGAATCTTCCCCACCAATAAAAATTATAATGGGAGAACAGCCCTGCCATTAGCGTGATGACATGATATTCTGTCCCCTGCTGCCTTTGGACCTTAATATTAATTCGCGGGATTTTCTGCCGCAAGATGCAGTGATAATTGTTGGCTTAGGCAATTTTGAAAAGAGATTAGAGAGATTTGTGGTTGAGCCTGTGTCTAGGACTTTCAATGCTTAAATAGGGGATGAAGGTGGGCGGCAATATTGTCTCCATGCTATTTGTCAGATTCCCAAAATATATATGGTCAAATATCACACAAAGCACAACGCTGGACTCTTCAGCCATAAAGCTGGTATCCAGTAGAGCTTGTATTTATTTGTTAAATTCTCTTGAATTTTAAGACAAATTCAACAGTTTATTTAATTGCCTAAAGAAATAGCTTACATATTTTAGCTTTCCAAAGTGGCTTGGCATACAGCACTTAAATATGTATTTATGTATTAGATTATTATTCTAAGTGTGTGATTTTTACCTAAAGCCTGTGATTTAGCACATTGGAATCACAATGTGAATTTCTCTCCAAGGCAGCCCAGTAACTGGTCCTTCAAACCTAGTTATTCCTTGCCTTTTTAAAAACTGTATTCACCCTACACTCTTATGTCCAGAAATCATTACTTTTTACAAACGTCTTAAAGAAAGTCTCCTGTATCAATTACCCTCTGGGATTCAGCGTGAAAGTGGTGCTGGCGTTAAAAATAGACACATTCTCTCAGCTTCAGGACTCCAATTCTGTCCCTTCCTCCTTCTGACTACGCTTTCTGAAAACTGAATGGGTCATCAGGAGTCATTATTATAGAATAACAGAGTTGGAAGGAACCTTGGAGATCTTCTAGTCCAACCCCCAGCTCTAGCAAGAGACCCTATACCATTCCAGACAAGTGGCTGTCCAGTCTCTTCTTAAAAGCATCCAGTGATGGAGCACCCACTACTTCTGGCAAGCCTTCTACTTATTAGTTGTTCTACCTGTCAGGAAATTTTTCCTTAGTTCTAGTTGCTTCTCTCCTTGATTAGTTTCCATCCATTGTTTCTTGTCCTCCTTTCAGTTGCTTTGGAGAATAGGTTGACTCCCTCTTCCTTGTGGCAAAAACTAAGATATTGGAACACTGCTATCATGTCACTCCTAGCCCCTCTTTTCCCTAGACTAGACAAATCCAATTCCTGCAACCGTTCTTCATAGGTTATAGTCTTCAACTCCCTAATCATCTTTGTTGGTCTTTTCTTCATTCTTTTCAGTGTCTCTACATCTTTTTTTATAATGTGGTGATCAAAACTGGACGTAGTATTCTAAGTATAGTCTTTCTAAGGCTTTGTAAAACGGTACTAATACTAATACTTCACACATGATCATGAGTCTGTATTTCTTGATGCAAAGATAGGCAATGTGTAATTTTTAGCACAGAATGACACAATGGGACCTGCAGAGCATAAGCCAAAAAGGCAAGATGGTAGCTATAGAGATGCAATAAAAATTCTGCATGTTAAAAAAAAAATGGAGTTTGTGACAAGGCAATTGAATCTTTTGGCTACAACCTGTGGACACTCCTAGATGATCCTTAGAAGGTGTTGTGGTATGAGAACAGAACTAGACCAAGGACTTTTCCAGAGAGGGTGCAGTCTTTGTAGTGGGACGATTCTCCTCCCATCTACTCATATGTCAGTACAATTTTTAATGCCATAATTCTCCAATTCTCCCTGCAACAGTGTTGTCTGATCCTGAATAAAGACATATTGAAATTGATTCTTCAGAAACAAGAGTGAATCTCTACTCTTGCCTTTAAAATTTGACCTGTATCCACTTCAATTTGTCCCACAGCCCAGCTGCTGCTACATCATTATAGTGCAGTGTTTCTCAGCCTTGGTAACTTTAAGATGCATGAATTTCAACTCCCAGAATTCTCCAGCTAGCAAAAGCCAACTCCCAGAATTCCCCAGCCAGGCCAAATCTTAAAAGCAAAACTGGCTGGGGAATTCTGGGAATTGAAGTCCACACATTTTAAAGTTGCCAAGGTTGAGAAACACAATAAGGCAGAAATTCATGAAGGGATTCTAATCCCTAATTAAGGATCCTAATTCCTTCATGCCAGCAGATAATTGGAAACAATAATATTTTTCATTGTGTTCCAGCAGGACAAATGATTCATGTTTTGGCCCCAAACTAAAGAGTCCATAGAAATTATTCTTGGTTGGTTGATAAACAAACAAATAAACAAACCCTGATTTGTTTTGCTGAGAGTTCTCTGTGCTGGGTGTTTGCCCTGAGAGGGTGAGTAATGATAGCGTATCCATTCCCTGCAATATACACACTCCCCCACAAGCTTGTAAAAATGTCCATGCTTGTAGCACCTCCACGTTCCCAGACAAAATAGCCTTCATCAATCTCTGTTATGTTTTAATGTTAAATCAGAACAGTTGCAAGAAGGAAAAACAGTCCATTTAGAAATGCCCCAAGTCTTGTTTTAATTAAAATGAAATTCTTCTGAATGGACCAAAGATACAAAACTTTGTTCAGACTTCCCCAAGGGGTGTAGGGAAATAAATCCAATAATTATAGTAGTCCTCAACTTGCGACCACAATTGAGCCCAAAATTTCTGTTGATAAGTTAGACAGCTGTTAAGTGAGCTTTTACCCCATTTTACAAACTTTCTTGCCGCAGCTGTTAAGTGTTAAGTTAATTACATGGTTGTTAAGTGAATCTGGCTTCCCTATTGACTTTGGTTGTCAAAAGATCACAAAAGGTGATCCCATGTCCCTGGAGCACTGCAACTGACATAAGTACATGCCAGTTGCCAAGTGCCCTAATTTTGATCATGTTACCATGGGGAGGCCTCAACATTCATAAATGTGCAAAATGGCCATAAGTCACTTTTTTCACTGCTGTAACTTGCAATGGTCACTCAATAAATGGTTGTAAGTTGAGGACTACCAGCATAGACAAATGAACATTCACATTTTGGACTTCTCCAGTCCATCTTCTGGATGGATACAATAGACACAGCAAAAATTTGCTTATGTTCCAGATTCTTCTAATCTATGTTGTGTGACAGTCATTTTGCCCTGCCATGTTTCGGAAGACCGATAATCTTGCATCCCCTTCTGCAGTTGGTGGCACCAAGTCGGACTCACCTCAGGTGACAAGAAGTGGGTTTTTTCCCTTTTGGGTAAGCAATGAGGTTCTGTCACAACTGAGGCCAAAAATACGGAAACTGTCCCTCTTCTAACACAATGAGTTCTTCGGTCAGGCCTGACCAGGAGATGCAGTTACCGCTGGGGTTGGATTGAGATACAAGCGCATAGAAGTGACTGTTATATATACAGGTAGTCCTTGACTTTCAACCACAATTGAGCCCAAAACCTCTGTTGCTAAGTGAAAAATTTGTTAAGTGAGTTTGGCTAATTTTAAGACCTTTCTTGCCACAGTTTTTAAGTGGATCATTGCAGTTGTTAAATTTCATAATATGGTTATTAAGTGAATCTGGTTTCCCCATTGACTTTGCTTGTCAGAAGGTCACAAAAGGGGATCACATGACCCCAGGAGACTGCCACCGTCATAAATATGAGTCAGATGCCAAGCTGGCTCATTCAAAATTCAATCATATGAATTTTGATCACATGCGCCGTGGGAATGTTGCAATGGTCATACTGTAAGTGTGAAAAATAATCATAAGTCACTTTTTTCAGTGCTGATGTAACTTCGAATGGTCACTAAATGAACTGTTGTAAGTTGAGGACTATAGTAGATAGTCCTTGACTTCCAACTATTCATTAAGCAACTGTTCAAAGTAACAATGGCACTGAAAAAAGTGACTTACAACTGGTCATCATACTTACACCGTTCCACATCCCCATGGTGACAACATGATCGAAATTTGGGTGCTGGGCAAATGGCATATATTTACAATAGTTACAGCATCCTGGGGTTATGTGATCACCTTTTGTGACCTTGCCAGCCAGCTTCCAAGAAGCAAAGCCAATGGGGAAAACTGGATTCACTTAATGACTACATGATACACTTAACAGCTGCAGTTATTTGTTTAACAACCCTGGCATAAAATCAGGTATATCTCACAACCACCATCTTGCCTGGCAACAGAAATTCTGTCTCCCTTATGGTCATAAGTGGAAGATTACCTGTACATAAAGGTTCTTAGGTCTGGCACGAGTAAGTTGCTCAAATAATAAAAGGAACTCCTCATTGCCAGAGAGACGACTCAAAGACTTGGATCTCAGCCTCGGTGCTGACATTGACGAGGACAAAACTAAATTACCTGTCGTGCAGCTTAGAGGTGTTCATTAAATCCAAGAGAAGGAATGAAAACTTACCGACAGGGTGAGAACGAGAGATGATGTTAGAACCAAGGGCAGCCAGGAATCCTGGACTTGGAGATACTCTTGAAGGGAAGTGAGGATTAGCAGCACAAACATTTGGCAGGAGTGAGAAGTTACGATTTTGGACATAATTAGATGATCAAAGGCTGAGGATCTCCCCAGAACCCAGAAAGGAATAAAGAAAATGAATTAGAGAGGGAAATATATGAGAACTACAATTTGTGTGACTTAGAGCAGATTTACAGAGAGCTGGTGCCATGATAACGAGGAAGAGAATTAGAAGAGGCAGCTCTTCCAACTTTGCATTCTCTAAATATGTTGGACTTCAACTCACAGTATCCCTGGTCAACCCTGTCCTTCTGATGGGGAGGATTAATTCTGTCCCAGGTGCGAAGACTAAAAGGAAGACTTTCTAGCTTGGAAATCTAAAAATGGCCTAGATTCCTAGGTATATTTTCATTGTTATTTTGATGGTATTTTTAATGGGCTTATACTTTGTCCGCCTTAAGCTTCTCAGACTGTCAAGAATGCTTTTTATGCTCTATTTTTCAGTCTAATTTTGCTGGATCTGCCTTATAACAGTTACATCCTTAACACTTTAGAAAATAAATTACTATGGTACCTGCAACTCTGCTTGAAGCTAGAATAAACTCCCATTTTTACAGAGCAATGGAGAAAAATGATCTTCAATGCTAAATTAAGTTGAAATTGTATAACAAAAAAGCAAACTGAGAGCAAACTAAATTTATTGTGATAGGATGAAGGGTGGTGAATGCTGCTTCTGTTCTATTGACAAGATGTATGAAAATCATTTGCACAGTCACAGTGATGTAGAAGTTTGTGTGGAGTATCCAGATTAAGTATGAGGACAAACATACATGTTCTGAGCACCTATGATCCATATTAAATCTTGGTTTGAGCAAATTATGTTGAAAACAATGCAATTTGCTACTTTTTGCTTGGTTTGGATAATAGAATGGGTTTTGCTGAGAAACAAGAGACTTTTAGAGTTAGAAGAGCAGGCTCTAAAGTTTGGATGGCATGGATATTTATGGTACAATAAAGTCAGAGCTAATATAGATTTTAAAGAAGGTTTTATTTGTGCCATAAATAAAGAATATGATATAAATCAAGGCTGTGCCTGAAATACTTTCACAGGTCTCTCAGCACAAGAAGCATTTTACAGATGAGAAATAATAGGCAAAATCAAATGGTTAATGCACCAAGAATTAATGGAAAATCACCAAAGACAATGTAAACTTAAATCAAGACAGCACAGCATCTAATGGCAGGATATAATTATCAATGCTCTTCCCATTTAAAGTTATCATAAAAATTAAATGGATAAAAAGACTTATGGTATGGAGCAAAATAAGACAGAATTTGAAGTAAAATTGTGCACCGATGATGAAAAAGTAATTGTTATAATGTATAAACTTTTGTTGAAATTTGAAATAGAGGAAGAACAAGCTAAAAACTATAAGATAAAGTTGGCTAAGGATTTTGATTAGAATATAGAATGGATCAATGGGAAAATATGTGGTTAAAAACTTGAAACTTACTTGATGTTAACATTTTTAAAAAAATTGTTAATAGAATGATATATTGTTAATACCAGGACATCAGGGAAAATCTCTAGAAGATATAAAGGCATTTCAAATGAATGTTGGAAATGTGAATAACATGAAGGGACATTTTATTATGCTTGGTGGACATGTAAAAAAGTTTTAAAATGGATTCAGATATACACACAGATAGTCCTTGATTTATTACCACAATTGAGCCCAAAATTTTTGTTGGTAAGTGAGTTTTGCCTCTTTTTACAAACTTTCTTGCCACAGTTATTAAGTGAATCAGTTGTTAAGTTAGTAACATGGTTGTTAAGTGACTCTGGCTTCCCCATTGATTTTGCTTTTCAGAAGGTCGCAAAAGGTGATCACATGCAATGGTCATAAATATGAACCAGTTGCCAAACATCTGAATTTTGATCATGTGTCTATGGAGATACTGCAATGTAAAAAACGGTCATAAGTCAGTTTTTTCAGTGCCGTTGTAACTTGGAATGATCACTAAATGAACTGTTGTAACCCAAGGTCTATCTATATGGATACAGAGGATTTTAAAATATAATATTCAAGTGAAGCCAGAAACCAGAATAGGTGATAGAAATAAGGGAATTCTGATGAAATCTTGGAGAGAGTGGTTTGATTAGAATTGTACATGTAATTGCTGAGACGAAAGATCAGAAACCATTTATAAGAAGTGAAACATCTTCAAAAAAAAAAACCACCACAAAACCACAGAAAGTCCAGTTGCCCCTTGAAAAAGCACTTTTGGGACAATCAGGACCTAGATGATCGAGAATCTCCATAGACATTTAACTCATGACCGTTTTTCACATTTACAACCGCAGCATCCCCGTGGTCACATGATCAGAATTGGACAAAGCAACTGGTTCATATTTATGACGGCTGCAGTGTCATAAAGATCATATGATCACCATTTGTGACCTTCTCACAAGCAAAGTCAATGGGGAAGCCAGATTCACTTAACAACTGCATTACTAACTTAATAACTGCAGTGATTCACTTAACAACTGTGGCAAGAAAAGTTGTAAAATGGAGCAAAACTAACTTAACTGTCTTGCTTAACAACAGAAATTTGGCACTCAATCGAGGATTATTTGTATATTCATGTTTTCTAGTTTTTTTTCTCTTTTCTTCTGTTTCACATTTATTACACTATATCTTTCTTTGAATGTATCTCCTATTTTATATGTAAAATGTTTTAATAAATACTATTTTTTAAAATCAGTGGAATTTAAAAAACATTTGGCTGTGTTCACACAATATGATAAACCTGGTTATTAAAACTTCTCCATTTATGAAGTTGTAAATGTTGTGCCCAAACGAATAAACTGGCTTAATAAGATGGCCTGTTTTCCATCTAGGACAGTGGCTGGGTTTCAAGAACACTTGGAACCAATTTAATTTAGTCTGGCATGTTGTATAACATAGCCTTGTTATTGCAAAATCTCGATCCAACCCACTTATTAAGATCAAAGAAAACTAAGCCAAGGTTTTAATTATTATTTGTTAGGCAAATCACAATGGCTTTCTAAACTATAAACCATGGCTTTGCAAGTTGCAAAAGCTGTTCTTGTATCACATCAAGCCAAAATCAAATAACTAGCCAGTTTGGTATGGTGCTTAAGATGACTTTTGGCCAATCACCAGGAGACTGTGAATTCCGGTCCCACTTAGGTATGAAAGTCAACTGGGTGGCTTTGGGCCAATCACCAGGAGATGGTGAATTCTAGTCCCACCTTAGGCATGAAAGCCAAATGAGTGAGCTTGGGCCAATCACTCTCTCTAAAGTCAAGGCACTTCAAAGGGTTGTTGCAGGGGTGAAATGCTCCCAGTTCAGACCGGCTCGGGCAAGTAGGTAGTGATGGCAGTGGACAGTTCAGAGAACTAGTAGCAAAAATCCCTGCCCAGCTAAGCTGCGCAATCGTCAGAGCCTTTTTTTTCTTTTAAATGGCTCTGACGATCCAAGCTCTGACGATCCCAGCTGAGTTGCCTGCTAAAAGACGCCTGGAGAGCGGTTGGAGGGCCAGTCTCGCTGAATCTGATCGAACACTGGTAAGGTTGCATATTAAAACTTACCTAGTGGCGATAAAAGTGGCAAAGTCTAATTACTTTTCCGCTCTTATTGCGTCATCAGAGAATCGTCCGGTGGCCCTGTTCAGGGTGACCCGCTCCCTGCTTCAACCGGGAGTGCGGGAGGACCCCCTGGAGGGCAGGGCTGAGGATTTCGGACGATATCTGTATGACAAAATCGCTCAGATCTGATGGGATTTGGACTCTGACTGGGTAGATCCGGGCAGGATGACGAGGAATAGTCTTGAGAGCGTTTTCTGGGAGGAGTTTGACCTTGTGACTCCGGACGACGTCGACAGGATTTTGGGGAGACTTAATGCGACCACATGTTTATTGGACCCGTGTCCCTCCTGGTTAGTACTGGCTTCCTGGAAGGTTACACGAGGCTGGCTCCAGGGAATTATTAACGCTTCGTTGAGTGAGGGTCACTTCCCCGCCGCCTTGAAAGAGGCGGTGGTGAGGCCTCTCCTCAAGAAGCCCTCCCTGGACCCGGCAGTATTGGCTAATTATTGTCCTGTCTCCAACCTTCGCTTTGTGGCGAAGGTTGTTGAGAGTGTGGTTGCACGACAGTTTCCACAATTCCTGGAGGAAACGTCCTATCTGGATCCGTTCCAGTCGGGTTTCAGGCCTGGGCACAGCACGGAAACGGCATTGGTCGCGTTGGTTGATGATCTCTGGAGGGCTCGGGACAGAGGTTGTTCCTCTGTTCTGGTCCTATTAGATCTCTCAGCAGCTTTTGATACCATCGACCATGGTATCATGCTGCACCGGTTGGAAGAATTGGGGATGGGGGCACTGTTCTACAGTGGTTCTCCTCCTTTCTCTCCGACCGGTCGCAGTTTGTGTTGACAGGGGGGCAGAGGTCGACCTCGAGGCCTCTCATTTGTGGAGTGCCACAAGGGTTGGTCCTCTCACCCCTTCTGTTCAACATTTATGTGAAGCCGCTGGGTGAGATCATCCGTGGTTTTGGGGTGAGATACCATCAGTACGCTGACGACACCCAGCTGTAAATCTCCACCCCAGACCACCCCAACGATGCCCTTGAAGTGATGTCCCAGTGCCTGGAAGCTGTACGAATCTGGATGGGGAGGAACAAGCTCAAGCTCAACCCCTCCAAGACTGAGTGGCTGTGGTTCCCGGCATCCCGATATAGCTAGCTGACGCCATCGCTGACTATCGGGGGTGAGTCTTTGGCCCCCGTGGAGAAGGCACGCAATCTGGGAGTCCTCCTGGATACGCAGCTGTCCTTAGAGGAACATCTGACAGCTGTAGCCAGGGGGACCTTTTATCAGGTACGCCTGATTCGCCAGTTGCGGCCCTTTCTAGGTCGGGATTCTGTGTGCACGGTCACTCATGCCCTCATCACCTCTCGCCTGGACTACTGTAACGCTCTCTACATGGGGCTCCCCTTGAGGAGCACTGGTCCAACTGGTCCAGAATGCGGCCGCGCGGGTAATTACGGGGGCTACATGGCGTTCCCGCATAACACCGCTCCTGCGCGAGCTGCACTGGCTCCCAGTGGTCTTCCGGGTGCGCTTCAAGGTGTTGGTCACCACCTTTAAAGCGCTCCATGGCATAGGGCCCAGTTATCTACGAGACCGCCTTCTGCCACCGACGACCTCCCATCGACCTGTGCGCTCCCACAGTGAGGGTCTCCTCGGGGTGCCATTGGCCAAGCAATGCAGGCTGGTGACCCCCAGGGGGAGGGCCTTCTCTGTGGGGGCTCCCACCCTCTGGAATCAGTTGCCCCCTGAGATAAGAAGAATCCATGACCTTCGTGCCTTCCGCTGTGCCCTTAAAACATTTTTTTTCCAACAAGCCGGGCTGGCCTAAGCAAAACCTTTTAAGTAACTTTAAATTGGGGTGTTTTTTAAATTTTGGAGCCAATTTAGATATTCTTTTTAATTTGTTCTTAATGTTTATATTATGTGTTTTTACTTGGCTGTACACGCCCTGAGTCCCCAGGGAGAAGGGCGGTATAGAAATCTAAAATAAATAAATAAAATAAATAAAAATAAATAAATAAATAACCGGTAGCAAAAATCCCCCTCCCCCGCTGCCTTCCAGCTTGCTTATCTTAGCTGCTGGTCACAATGCCTGCCTTGCTTCGCTTGCTGTAAACCCTGCAATCCATTGCATCAGCAAGCAACTGAATCTCCCTGCCTGCAATCAAGCTCAGCGGTGAGCATCTCTATCTGCCTGCCTGCCTTCCTGCCTGCAGGGGTCTCCAACCTTGGCAAGGAAAGCCGGCTGGCTGAGGAATTCTGGGAGTTGAAGTCCACAAGTCTTAAAGTTGCCAAGGTTGGAGACCCCTGTTCTATTGGGTAAGTTTTTTTCCCCTTTAAAAAAAAATAGTTAATTGGGGTTTTTTTTTAGTTGTTCTTTTTTTAGACCTAGCCATTTAAAGTTTAGGAAGTTTTAAATTTAGCTGCTTTTATATAAAAATAAAAATAAATAAAAATAAAATAATATTTGTGCAGCTTTCTGAGATTTAGTGTGTTTCTGTAGTGTTTCACTCTAACTACATAATCACACAAAATCTCACAAAGCTGTATGTGGAATTTTGTGTGTGTGAAGTGTGAAAGTTGGTTTTTGTGGCTTTTTGTGGCTGTGTGAGGTTCCTGCTTGTTGTAGGAGCCATTTTCGGTCTAGCACAGCTGCTTTTACATTGTGGGTGAGCCAGTTGTGTTGTGTTGTATTTTGTAGATTAAAAAAGGGCAAAGAAGTTGACATTGACTTGGCCACACCCACCTGACCAACAAGCCATGCCCACCCATTCACTTTACCACCAAGCCCCGCCCACTAATTAAGTCACATCCGCAGAACCAGTAGCAAAAAATTTTAGATTTCACCCCTGGGTTGTTGTGGGAAAAATAGGAGGAAGAAAAAGTATTATGTATGTTCATCACCTTGAGTAATAATTGCAGGGTAAAAGTCAAATAAACAAACAAGATTGTGGACCTCATGATCTATGATACTCTTGTGGACCTCATGGTCTATGATACTCTTTCACAAGGTTTCAAAACCAATCCAACATTCCTGATCTTCAAAAAATGGACAGGATCTCCTATGGAGCGTAAGAATTGACACATCTTCCTACTGAGGTTGAGGAGTTTCTAGGGCCATGATGGCGAACCTATGGCACGTGTGCCACAGATGGCACACGGAGCCATATCTATGGGCACGCGAGCGTTGCCCTAGCTCAGCTCCAGCGTGCATGTGCATGCCGGCCAGCTGATTTTCGGGCCTTCTGGGCCCACCGGAAGTCGGGAAACAGGCTGTTTCCAGCCTCCAGAGGGCCTCTGGAGGTGGGAAGGGCCATTTTTGCCGTCCTCAGGCTCCTAGAAAGCCTCTGGAGCCTGGGGAGGGTGAAAAGGGGGCCTACCTGGCCCACTGTGCCACTGCGTACCAAAAGTGGAGGGAATGTGTGTGGGGGGGTCTTGCGTGCATGCACCGGGGGGGGGACACATAGAATTATGGGTGTGGGCACGTGCGTGCCTGATCTCCCGCGTTCCCCCCCTTTTGGCACTCAATGGCAAAAAGGTTAGCCATCACTGTTCTAGGGAATTGATCCAGATCCTGCTGCTGAGAGAAGATGGCAGCCAGAGCAGAGGAGCAGCTGTTGCCACTAAATAAGTGAACGGCCATGTTGGACCTCTCCAGCCTGCTTTTCTCAAAGGTGTTTTTTGAGGAGGCAACTGGACTTTCTTGGTTTTTTTTCCTTTTGAAGACATTTTGCTTCTCATCCAAGAAGCTTCTTCTTGGATGAGAAGCGAAATGTCTTCAAAAGAAAAAACAAGAAAGTCCAGTTGCCTTCTCAAAAAACACCTTTAGGACAACCATGACCTGAGAATTTCTACAGACTTCCAGACTGCTTTGCACCTCAAACTATTCCTGCAGCTTGGAAGAGGTCGTGGAGAATGGACTTCAGAGTGCCAGAGCTTCTGTTGCTGCGCCCTGAACGCATTGACCAGAATTAAACCAAGAGTGGCATAAAAAGTACTTCTTCTCTTGCATCAAGGCGTTTTGTCTCCCCTTCCTTGAGGAAGGAAGGCCAAATGTAAATGAAACACACTTAGCATACCCCGCTTGCATAATTAGGGCACTGATTTGTGTATTATGCAAATCCCAGTGCCGGAATGTTTACGTCTGGGTGTTGTACAAAGGCCAGAAGGTTGGAGACAAGGGCACTGGGTGGAAACGGCATTAGGGCAGGAGAGGCGGGTGTCACAATCTGGCTGTCAGTCCAGCACACTATGGTCTTCAGAGTGTTCTTTTGTGTATACATACATACATAAATAAAATGAAAAGATGCATATCAGGCTTATATTACAGGTAATCCTCTAGTTACAACAGTTCGTTTAGTGACAATTCGAAGTTACAACAGCACTGAAAAAGTGTGAAAAAGTCCATTTTTCACACTTACAACCATTGGAGATTCCCCACGGTCACGTGATCAAAATTCAGATGCTTGACCACTGACTCGTATTTATGACGGTTGCAGCTCATGTGATCCCCTTTTGCGACCTTCTGACAAGCAAAGTTAACGGGGAAGCCAGGCTCACCGTGTCACTAACTTAATAACGGCAGTGATTCGCTTAAGAACTGTGGCAAGGAAGGTCATAAAATGGGGCAAAATTCACTCAACAAATGTCTCACTTAGCGGCAGAAATTTTGGGCTCAATTGCGGTCGTACGTTGAGTTGACTACCTGTATTTGGGCATGTGGAGAAGAGGAACATTTGCGTTTTACTAGAGAGGAAAAGGGAGCTGCTGGTTTGAGCAGACCCTGGTTATTCTTTGCTTGGCAACCTTTTCCGAGTCCCTTTCTGCATTTCTGCTGTATGAGCCAAAGCATCAGGCTAGGCTTGTTCAGTCATAAATAACAGCAATAGAGGAGAAATAAGAACTCGACACTGAGCCCTGGGGTGAGAGGGGGGCGGGGGATTGTCATAGGTCAGACAGAATTGGAAAAGGAACAAATCCTTTGGTGACTGCAAACAATGAAGAGATCATTTGGATTGTTTTGTGTCCTTCTTCTTCCCACGGCAGCCAGCGCAAGGCAAGGCTGCTGGGATGAACAACTGTCCTCCTCGTTGCCTTAGATGACAGATATGTGGGGCGGGCTGGGAAACACACCATCAAAGAAGTGGGAGGCTTGATTAGGGAGTGGGAAAACTCCTCCGTTCTCTCAATGGGTCTGGTTTATACTACCAAGATCCCTCCAGTGTTTACACACACTGGAAGTGTGAAGTCAACAGTGCTTGGAGCAAAGAAAGGAGCCGGATAAGTGAGGTGCTTTCACTCCATATGTTCCAGGCGGCTGATGACAGATTGTGTTTGGATTCATCCATCTGGGGTGCTTCTGCTGTTCTGGCTATTTGTATTGCAGTGTGTGTGTGTGTGTGTGAGAGAGAGAGGGGGGGAGGGAGGGAAGGAGGGAGAGAGGGAGGGAGAGAGAGTGGGAGAGAATTAAAGTGAATTGCTTCGTGTTCTAATGTGTGGTTGGAATCAGGATCTCTGCATCTTCTCTGCCACAGAAATAAGAGGGATAAATCCAGTGGTGGGATTCAAATAATTTAACTGGTTCTCTGCCCTAATGACTGGCCGGTTGGGCGTGGCCATGCTAGGTGTGGCCAGGGGTGTGACAGGCAGCATTCGGCCTCCTGCACCGCCCCTGGGAACAAAAACGGGCCATGGGGGGGGGGGAACGCACCGCTCCCCGTACCTCGTTTTGAGCCTAGTAGGCCTCTCTGCACCCCCCTGGAAGCAAAAAGTGGCTGGGGGTGGGGGGGCTGTAGAAGCTGGTTTCTGGTTAAATAAGTTGTAAGACTCAATCATGTGTCCATGGGATGTTACAAACAGTCATAAATGCAGGCCAGTTGCTAAGAACCCAAAATGAGCTTATAATGAACCATGGAGAGGGGTCACTGTGGTAATTTCAAATCCAGGTCGTAAGTACCTTTTCGGGAAGTTTGCTGTAAAGATCACTAAGCAATAGTCGTAAATCCAGGATTACCTAAAACTCTCTAACCTGATCTCACTCTAGATCTATGGACATCTGGTTTCAACATTTCCTTCTCGTTTGAGGAGCTGTCCCTTGGGTCTGATCCAGATGATGAACCCAGGGAAGGAGGTTCTACAGGTAGTCCTTGACTTACAACCATTCATTTAGTGACTGCTCAAAGTTACAATGGCACTGAAAAAAGTAACTTATGAACGTTTTTCACACTTATGACCATTGCAGCATCCCCATGGTCACCTGATCAAAATTTGGATGCTTGGCAACTGGTTCATATTTATGATGGTCACATTGGTCATGTGACAAGCAAAGTTAATGGGGAAGCCAGATTTGCTTAACAGGCATGTTACCAGTGGTGAAATCCAATTTTTTTTTTACTACCGGTTCTGTGGGCGTGGCTTGGTGGGCGTGGTGTGGTGTGCTTTGGTGGGCATGGCAGGGGAAGGATACTGCAAAATCTCCATTCCTACCCCACTCCAGGGGAAGGATACTGCAAAATCTCCATTCCCTCTCTAATCCTGGGGGAAGGATATTGCAAAATCTCCAATCCCACCCCACTCTGGGACCAGCCAGAGATGGTATTTGCCAGTTGTCCGAACTACTCAAAATTTCCACTGCCAGTTCTCCGAACTGTTCAAAATTTCCGCTATCAGTTCTACAGAACCTGTCAGAACCTGCTGGATTTCACCCCTGCATGTTACTGCCGTGATTGACTTAACAACAAATTCACTTCGCTGTAGCAGGGAAGGTCATAAAACAGGGCAAAACTCAGTCAACAACTGTCCTGCTTAGCAACAGAATTTTTGGGCTCAATTGTGGTCATAAATCGAGGACTACTTATAATTACTCTGTTCTGACACATGATTCTTGGGTGTGAATAACCTTGTGATTTGAGGAGGAAGGCATGTGTGGGAAGAAGTGGCCACTAGCTAAGATTTATCCAAAGGGTAGTTTAGTGGACTGGAGAAACTGTTGAGAGGGCTCAGCCTCTCTCTGCCGCCCCATACCCCATGTGCCACACAGGAGCAAAATCCCAATTTGCTCACTCAGCACCATTTTTAAGTTCAGAAGCAGGTGAGGACTTAGGAAATAATAAGATGGAGGGATGGAAAGCTTTGTGGCAGAGAACTGGCAATTATTCTCTACGAACATGGCCTCAAAGCAGAAACATAAGCTGCCATGACCCAGCAGCTGACAGGAAATTCCAGGTCTTTCTCTCTGCTGCTCCTTCCCTTCTTCCCACCATGAACTCTCCTGATCTAACTTCCCTCTTCCTCCACCTTGCAACTGATCCTCCTCACTTTGCCTTTGTCTCCTCAAAGGAAGGATCTCTCAGGCTGTCTAATCCATTCTCTCCTTTCGCATGGAACCTGCTGTCAAAGTTGACACCTGCTGAATATTTCAGAAGGCCCAACATGAATCTTTAAATACAACAAGTTGCTCCTCTGCTCTGGTGAGACTTGTTGAGGGCCTATCCGTGCAGAGCAGGGAGCAGAGGAAGCCAAAGACTGATGGGGTTGAAACACTCCTGCTTGGAAGAGATGGAGATGCATTTATTTGCATGGGAAGAAGGTCGATCACTGCCTTTTGGGCATCTTTCTCTCCTGAGTCCAAGGTAGGTCACAGGGTCTGCTGGATTGGGGCGGGCGGGGGGAGAGAACTCCAACTCACACTGCTGCTTCTAAGCCATGGCTTAATATGTTTGCGGGGAGTGCTTCCTGCTCAATTTCTATCTGTTCATGGTTCTTTGAAGGCAACTGTCTTCCAAGGTCAAAGGAGAACATTGACCAATAAAGGAGAATACTTGCAACTCAGGGTTGACGTGAGGGTTCCTTGGTGCTCTCTGAGCTTGGTTGTTTTCTTGCAGACATTTCAAACTAGGTAACATCCTAAATAGGCATTGAAACGTCTGCAAGAAAACAACTAAGCTCAGAAAGTACCAAAAATGTTGACTTTCTAACAAAGACCTCAGCTAGAAAAAGAGTCACGAGGGACCTTCCAGCAAAGGTCTGGAAGGATTTGAGTGTTGGGCAGGAGGACTTAAAAGTGAACCTCTCACTGCTTTTGCCCTACTTTTCCATCTGCAAAGTGAAACCCAGATCTTCAGAAGAGACTTTTTACAGTGAGGGTGAAGGTTCGTTCTTTGAGCCTTTGGGTTGGTTTCTGAATGTTTCGGTACCAGGCTAGGTAACATCTTCAGCAGAGTTTAGGGGGTGTCAGTGTTCTTCTGTTTATAAGGGCTTTGGGCGGTCAGTAGGCTTTATGATGGTGCGGTCATGTCAGGTGAGGGTCCCATCAGGTCAGGGTCTTGTGATGGGTTTTGTGACGGGTGAAGGTGTGGGTGTGTCAAGTGAGACTCTTGTGATGGGTCTGGTGTGAGTCACCAGTGAGACTCTTGTGATGGGGAGGTTATATTGGGAGGTGACGTGCTGGTTGGGGAGGTGCTTGCATGGGTTGGTTGAGGGTCGGTGGCTGTGTTGATTTGGATTCTGAGGGGTTTGTAGGCTGGTTGTAGGTCCATGTATCTGTTGATGGAACTGCTTGTGGAGTGCCAGGCTTCGATGAACTCACGAATGTGGTGGGTGGTAGCGTGGGTGATTATTTTTGTGTTGCTCCAATTGAACTGGTGCTGTTTCGTGTCAGTGTGAGTAGAGATTTAAGGATTTGGGATCATGGCATTTGCCTGCCAGCCGGTGTTCATGGATCCTGATTTTTAATTAATCATGATGTTTGTCCCACATAGAATTGGTTGCAATTGTTACAGTTGGTTTTGTAAATTAGATTGTTTCTTCCATCCTTCTGTATCTTGTCTTTGGTTCTGGATAATTCCTGTCAGACTGTGGCTGTGGGTTTGTGAGCTATTGCTATTCCTAGAGATAGCAATCACAAGACTCTGATCCAGGGGTGGGTTCTACTTACCTTTACTACTGGTTCGCAACAGGGCTGCACGCACGTGCTTGCTTCGCTCGAGTGCACACGCAATCTTCTGCGCATGCGCAGAAGCGTTCTGATGACATTGGGGTTGGTGGGTGGAGCCTCCTGTCCGTTTTACTACTGGTTCTATAGAACCAGTGCGAACCGGGGGCAACTCACCACTGCCCTGACCTGATGGGATCTCACCATCATAAGACCTACTGACCACATGAAGCCCTTATAAACAGAAAACACTGACATTGACATTCCCTAAACTCCATTGAAGATGTTACCTAGCCTGATAATGAAATGTTCGGAAACCAACCCACAAGCTCAGAGAAGGAACCTTCACCCTTATCCTATACCCGAGCTACATATATTTGCCACTATTGCAAACTTTTTACTGTCGCACAGATGCAATGTAATATCAACACCTAATGTCTTTTTTTGTGCCAGGTTATGGAATTTTTTGCTATTGAAAATATCCCCCTTGTTATTACTGCACAGATAGTCCACAACTTGCAACCATTTGTTTAATTTGAAGTTAGCACTGAAAAAAGTGACTTAACAATTGACTTTCACACTTACACAGCAACCCCATGATCAAAATTTGGGCACTTGATTTCTGGCATGCTTTGATGACAGTTGCAGTGACCCGGGGTCACCATTTGTAACTTTCCCAGCCTGCTTCTGATAAGCAAAGTTAATGGAAAAAGCCAAATTCACTTAATGACCATATGATTCACTTAACAACTGCACTAAAAAAAAGGTCATAAAATTGGACACAATTCACTTAAAAACCATTTTGCTTAACAATGAAAATTCTGGCCCCAGTTGTGGTGGTAAATTGAGGACTACTTTTACACAAAGGGGATTACAACATTTATATCATCCGTTTAAAAAATAATTTGTTCAGGTTTTAAAAAATTAACGTTTAGAATCTTGTAGCCAGGTTTTATTGTTTTTTATTGCACACCATCATTTATAAGGTGCCTAAAGCCAACATGTTTGAGAAGGCAAAAAGCAAATTGTTAAAATTAATAAGAATAATAATGGCACTTACAGAAAAAAAAACATTTTTGAAGGATTTAAAGAGATGCTGGGGCTGAGCTTTCCAAGTCCTGTCCCCTGAGGTCATACACATGGGTGTGGCTGAGACTTCATTACAGACAGTCCTCGACTTATGACCACAATTAAGCCCCAACATTTCTGTTGCTAAGTGAGACAGTCAAGTGAGTTTTGTACCATTTTATAAACTTTCTTGCCACAATTGTTAATCTGTGAATCACTGCAGTTGTTAAGTTAGTTAAATGAATCTGGCTTCCGCATTGACTTTGCTTGTCAGAAGATTCCAAATATAAGTATAATTAAATATAAGTCAGTTGCCAGATGTCTGAATTTTGATCATGTGACCATGGGGTACTGCAATAGTCATAAGTGTGGAAAACGGTCATAAGTCACTTTTTTCAGTGCTGTTGTAATTTTGAACGGTCACAGAATATATTATTATAAATAGAGGATTACCTGTATTCTCCAGAAATGTGTGTTTGCAACTCCTTGCCATGGTAGCATGGCCTCAGCAGCTGGGAATTTTGGAAGTTGCAGTCCAGCACATCTGGAAAAACCCCAGCATGGTTGAAGGATACTCTATAGCCGTGATGGCGAACCTATGGCACGGGTGCCACAGGTGGCACGCGGAGCCATATCGGTGGGCACGCGAGCTTAGCTCCAGCATGCATGCATGCACCAGCCAGCTGATTTTCGGGCCTTCTGGGCCCACCAGAAGTCAGGAAACACACTGTTTCTGGCCTCCAGAAGGCCTCTGTGGGGGTGGGGAAAGCCATTTTTGCCCTCCCCAGGCTCCTAGAAAGGCTCTGGGGAGAGTGAAAAACGAGCCTACCAGGCCCATCACGTGCCAAAGGCAGGGGGAGCACAGGGGGGTGGGGCATATAGAATTATGAGGGTGGGCACACGTGCATGTGACCCCACTGTGCTCCCCCCATTTTGGCACGCGATGGCAAAAAGGTTAGCCATCACTGCTCTATAGCTTTTTACTCTATCTGGCCGTATATATAAACCATTTCTTCATCTCAACCCTTATACCCCTCCTCTTCCTCCCGTCTCAGCATCTGATTAATCACATTTTCTGGTTGAATTGCACATTTACATTAATTTAATTTTTCATTTCTATGTAAATGAACTTTCTTCGAAGTTCCAGATTGCTGCAGCAGTGACAGAGCAGCCCACAGAAAAGACGGGGAAAGAGGAGAGAGAGAGAGAGAGAGTCAGCAGATCAGATATTCCTTGCAATCTTACGCTGCTCTCTTTTTTAAGTGTTGAGATGAGGAGGCTCATTACAGGTAGTCCTCGACTTACAACAGTTCATTTAGTGACCATTCAAAGTTACAAGGGCAGTGGAAAAAGTGAGTTATGACCGTTTTCACACGTGTGAACAGCATCCTCACGGTCATGTGATCAAAATTCATGGGATCAAAATTCAGATGCTTGGCAACTGACTCATATTTATGACAACTGCAGTATCCCGGGGTCATGTGATCACCTTTTGCAACCTTCTGATCAGCAAAATCTGTAGCACTCTCTACATGGGGCTCCCCTTGGGGGTGCACCCGGAGGCTCCAACTGGTGCAGAATGCAGCCGCGCGGGGGATTATGGGAGCAACGGGGCGCTCCCATGTGACACCTCTCCTGCGTGAGCTGCATTGGCTTCCAGTGGACTTTCAGGTGCGCTTCAAAGTGTTGGTGACCACCTTTAAAGCGCTCCATGGCTTAGGGCCGGGGTACTTACGGGACCGCCTTCTGCCACCAATTGCCTCCCACCAGCCAGTTCGCTCCCACAGAGAGGGCCTCCTCAGGGTGCCGTCTGCCAGACAATGTCGGCTGGTGACCCCCAGGGGGAGAGCCTTCTCTGTGGTGGCGCCCACCCTCTGGAACAATCTACCCCCAGAGATACAAGTGATCTCCGACTTCCGGACTTTTCGTCGGGCACTTAAAACCTACTTTTTTCAGTTAGCTGGGCTGGCCTGAACTCCATGCGGTTTTAATGTTTAATATGGATCTTAATTGAGTCATTTTAAATTATGGGCCAAATTTTATAAATTATTTTAAAATTATTTTAACTTTTGTATATAGTTGTTTTAGTTGGCTGTTCACCGCCCTGAGTGCGGAAGGAGAAGGGCGGTATAGAAATTCAATCAATCAATCAATCAATCAATCAATAAAGTCAACGGGGAAACCAGATTTACTTAATAAACATGTTACTAATTTAACAACTGCAGTGATTCACTTAACAACTGTGGTAAGAAAGGTTGTAAAATGAGGCAAAACTCACTTAACCAATGTCTCACTTAGCAACCAAAATGTTGGGCTCAATTGTGGTCGTAAGTCAATGACTACATGTATTTACTTTCTTTGTTTACTGGATCCTCTTCCAGTTAAGATAGCCCTAAGTAATCCTGACTGCTATGCCTTGAATCATTAGTGGTGATTGTGTTTCTTTGCCTTGGAAAATAAATCTCTTGTCTTCATTATTACTAATTTAAACAATTGGAAATTAAAAGCACAAAATCAGGCTCAAGTATTTGCATTTTCAATTGCTACCCTTTCTGAAATGCCACTTGGAAATCTGGATTCCAAACTATCCTCTTGTGATTTAGCCAGAAGCTCAGAAAACCTGTTGCACTAGAAAACCTAATGATCATAAATTCTTTATTGCCTTCCTCACTTCTAATCTATCAAACCTGTTCATTTTTATTTATTTTTGTTTTTGCTGTGCATTGTTATTTATGATTACACTGATGTTTTTATCTCCATGTGCGACCCAGAGTGGCTTGCGTAAGATGAAGTCATTCATATAAATGAAGTTGCTATATATAATATATATATAATTTTTTTGTTTTATCAAGGCCAATAAAGAGTAAAATCCTCCTTTGTAGGCCCTACTTTGATCTCGAACAGGCAGATCCCTGAAGTGGCTCTTTGAAAACTGGTGAATCTTTGGTCCTTAGTACAGGTAGTCCTCAATTTACAACGGTTTGTTTAGTGACCATTCAAAGTTATAACGAGACTGAAAAAAGTGACTTATGATCGTCTTTCAATTTACAACTCTTGCAGCACTTGGCAACTTGTGTGTATTTATAATAATTGCACTGTTCTGGGATCACGTGTCACCATTTGTGACTTTCCCCGTTGGTTTCTGAGAAGCAAGCTCCATGGGAGAAACCAGATTCACTTATCAACCTCATGATTCAGTTAACAATTGCAGTGATTCGCTTAACAGCTATGGCAAAAAAGCTTGTAAAATGGGGAACAACTCACTTAACTATCTTGCTTAGCAACAGAAATGTTGGGCTTAATTGTGGTCATAAATTGAGGATTACCTGTACCAGATGAGGAAAGTTTGGTTAAACTTACATTATTTGACAGATGCTAAAACCCCTGTGCGCCTGTCCATTTAGAGATCTGTCATTTAACTACTCTGCCATCTTGCCCAGTTTCTTTTTGCCCGTAGCCTGCTTTGGGTCTCCAAAAACTGAAGCAGATACCCAATATAAACATCCAACTTTGGGTGTAGAGAAAAAGGAAATAAAAAAGAAAACTTTCATGACAATGGCAGGTAGTGCAAACTTCAAGCGAACGCATTTTTCACTTCACTCAAAAAAAGTCACAACTTTGCTGCCTTGTGCTGTAAGGCATCTGAATGAAGATGGACAACAAACTGAATTTAATCTATCTATCCTACAGTCTCCTCTGTTGCCATTTAGAGAAAAGATTCAGTGACTTGTGTCTTGACCCCAGCCTTCCTCAGGTTCCTTGATACATTCATCTTCCTGATTTATGCTTTCTTCATTCACTCTTATCCTGGAGCCTTTTCCTACTTGTTAAGGAAAGCAAACGAAAGTGTGGGATTCAGAATATCCCAGAGTTTTTATCTGCTTTAACAAAGGGAGAAGTCAAGAGATACATTCTGGATTTTTGAGAAAGCTGTGACTTTCCCTTGTCCACAATGTGGAGTTCTGGTTTGGAGGTTTGTAAATTTCAATTTGTGCTGTAGGTAGATTATTTTGCCTAGTTCAGGCAAGACAGCAAGCTATAGTTAGTGTGAACCTAGGAAAAAGCAAGGAAGCAAGTGAATGCGATGAAAACAGTAGTAGGAAGAGATGGTAACTCCTCTCTCCTCCCCCAGATAGATCTACTGGGCAAATTCCAGAATAATTGGAAGAGATTTGTAACATAGAGTTGAATTATAGGGTCCTTGGTGCTCTTTGAGCTTGGTTGTTTTCTTGCAGATGTTTCATTACCCAGCTAGATTCTCTTTTTATATTCTAGTAACTTGTCCTGTCAATGTTGGTGGGACAGTTCCCACTTATAGTACTGAAGATGTTACCTAGTTGGGTAATGAAATGTCTTCAAGAAAAGAACCAAACTCAGAGAGCATCAAGGACCCCCCAGTCTAGAATAATTTCACCATATAGATACATACATATGTTTACAAAACCATTAAATGCATTGTTAAACGTGGTGAGGTTTTTGTTGTTTTTTTGCAATGTACCAGAAGGTTGGGAAGAAATTAAAGGGACTTGAGACTTGAGTCCAGCTGTCTGTCCAGTGCAGGATATTGTTTCCAAACTGAACAAAATGGGACCAAGTTTGGTATGATAAGAGAAGCCAGCAGAAGAAAGATTGAGCTAAAGATATGCTGGATCTGGGTGATTATAAAATAAAATGCATTTAGAAATCCCTTTGGATTAGGGGTCTCCAACCTTGGTAACATTAAGCCTGGCGGACTTCAACTCCCAGAATTCTGGGAGTTGAAGTCTGCCAGGCTTAAAGTTGCCAAGGTTGGAAACCCTTGCTTTGGATCATGTGAGATTTATGTATTTATTAAGAAAATTTATACCGCTGCCCAACTCTCTCATTCACAGTGCCTCTGGGCAGCTTGCAGAAATAAAACCCCAAATATAAAACCAAATAAACCCCCACTACCCTGATAATAATAATCAAACTACTTGATGGGTTCCCTATCACTCTGGGCACCCCACGTCCATTGGCCGAGCAAAGTGTTCAAGACTTTTTGAAAGAGTATCAATGCAGGGGCCTATCTTATCTCCATTGGGATGATGTTCCACAGAGGGAGGCACCATAGAGGTGGCCATTCTTCTTGGTACCATGGGCCTCTTTGCGAGAAGGGACCCGTAAGATACCCTGCCTTCCTGCTCTGGTGGGACAGGTAGATGTAACTGGGAAATTATGGTCCTTCAAATAATCCCAAACCATGTTGCTGATCATTTCTTTCTAGGCCCCTCCCTCCTGTTCACATGCTCACATACACAGATGCAGTGCAAGTGGAGAGTGTGTATGCATACATGAACACCAGGGTTGAAATCTAAAATTTGTTACTGTGGGCGTGACTTGGTGTGTATGTGGGGGGGGGGTGTAATGTGACTGGGTGGGCATGACCATTTTTTTTTAACTTTTAAAACCATTTTTTCTACAACCTCTTCGGCAAAGAGGTTGTAAAAAAATGCTTTCAAAAGGCTCTGACGATCCCAGCTGAGTTGCCTGATTGGCAGATACTTTTTTTCTTTTAAATGCCTCTGCCATCAGGCAACTCAGCTTGGATGTCAGAAGCATTTAAAAGAAAAGAAGGAGTTTTTTTTTCTTTTAAAAGCCTTTGATGATCCCAGCTGAGCCACGTGATCATCAGAGGCTTTTTTTTTTACTTTTAAAAGCATTTTTTGGCCGAAGAGGTTGTAGAAAAAAAAATTTTTAAAATTAAAAAAAAAAAAAAAGCCTCTGATGATTGTGCGGCTCAGCTGGGCATGGGGGGCAGGGAGGGGGGGGCAGGGATTTTTGCTACCGGTTGTCCGAACCACCCGCCTCCATCGCTACTGGATCGGGCGATCCGGTCTGAACCAGGAGCATTTCACCGCGATGAACACACACACACACACACATGGTTATTTTGCTGCACAGAAAATGCAGAAAGTTATTACCTCAGAAAGTATTCAGTGAGCCACACTCTCTGTAGGCTTTCTCTACCTTGGGTTTCCCTTTGTGATCACTCTACGGGTACGCCTCGACTTATAACAGTTTCTTTAGTGCGGCTACAATGACTCTAAAAAAGGTGACATGACTATTTTTCACACTTGCACTATTGCACTTGACTATTTTTCACATTGCAGCATCCTCACAGTCATGTGATCTAAATTTGGAGGTTTGACAACAGGCTCATATTTACGACGGTTGCAGTGTCTTGGGGGGGGGGTCACCTGATTCCGTTTTGCCACCTTCTGACAAGCAAAGTCAATGGGGAAACTTAACAACCGTGTTACTAACTTAACAAATTCAATGATTCACTTAACAACTGTGGCAAGAAAGGTCGTAAAATCGGGCAAAATTCTCTCTCTCTCTTTTTTATAGACAAGTTTTATTGAAAAAAAAAATTCTTTTCATCATACATGTTTTATGAACAGAGTGCTGACCAGGTCACATCTTATACATCTTATATAACTATATAATCATCATTGTAATATATCTTAATCTTCCCATTTTTTCCAATATTTATCTCTTTTATGCATCCTTTATCACAAATTTATAATTTTTCTCCATCTCTTCTCATTTCAACTTCTGCCATATTATTTTCTTTCCATCATTTTTTTATCCTTTTCAATTTTATTTTTAAATAACATCACTTTACGCCTTATACTTCTTCTCTGTTACAATCACTCCAATTGTTTACTTTCTTCCTTCATATCCAGAAATGTCTCTCTAATTCCCTACCCAATCATAAACAATAAAACATTCATCTTAATTTCCATTATCATCAAAATTAATGATATTCTTATATTACTTATTTTCACCTTTCCATCTGCTGTGGTTTGTCACAAACATATTCTATTCCTTCCTTTTTACATAAATAGTCACTTTCATAATTTCAGCCTTATTTTTCTCTTTACAATTAACATTTTTTACATTGATATCAAAATCAATATTATCAAATTACTTATTTTCACATTTCTATTAAAATTTAATATAGACAAACTCTATTCATTCCTCTTTATCATATATTCACTTATAATCATTTTCCACCATATCTTATTTTTTCCACTCCTACCATATTATTCTTACATATTTCTTTGTCATTTCATTTTCAATGCTTTCATCTAGCTAATATCACAGTATATCCTAACATTCTTCTCTTACCACTACTATAACAATTAAAATTCCTTTCTAATTTGAAAAACTACCAAAAATACTAGTTACTATATTGTCTACTTTCCTCTTCCCATTTATTAATCTACCTCATTTAAATTTGCCTATTTTTAACCCCATCGTTCTTCATCTTTAACCATCATCTCTAAATCTTTTTAGCATCTTTTCTAATAATTTTTTGCATGACCCTTTATCTCTCTCTAACTTCTCAATTCTCTTTTTTATTTTTTTATATATGTTACATTTCATCTTCTGGTTTCCATTTTTCTTTTTTTGTTGTGTTGTTTGAACCTCCCTCCCCCAAAGCTTTCCCTTGTCTCTTCCAGATTTCCCTCTTCTTTCCTTTCGCCTGTTTCTTTTTTAGGAGTTTACTCTCTTTCCTCTCTACTCTTTTTACATTCCCAACCATTTCTATCGTGCTCTCTGTCTGATTTCTATTTTTAATGTTCTCTTTGCCATTATTAATTTCTTGTTTCTCATTCAAATTTCCCTCTTCTAGCTTCTCTTCATTTTCTTTTTCTATATATTTAAATAAAATTTCCATTTCTCTTTTGCCTGTTAAAGATTCATGCATGCTTTTGAACATCAAAAGTAACTCTCCATACATCTGCAACTCCCATTTTGTGACAATTTAAAAGGTTACTAATACCTCCCCCCCAATTATGTCTCTATACACTTAGTCAAAATTTTAAGTCTGTATAATTTTCTTATTTCTTCTCTTCTTTTCTGCTTCTATTATTCCTTTATTCTTTAAAGTTAGAATGTTCTTCTCAATTATTAATTATAATCCCAATTCAGCAACAGTCAAATCCAAATATAAAACTATCTTCCAGAAGAGAAGGAAAGTAAAACAACCACCCAGATGTAAAACACAGTCACTCCTTAATTTTTTACACGGTATCCAATTCTTCTTCTATACGCCCAAGGTCGAAATTTCCAGCTACTATTTCTTCTGTTTTGTCTATTTGAGTAGAATATTACAAAGCTTTTTCTTTCCTCCAGCAGATGGCACTCTCCATTTCTACTCCGTTACAAAGCAGGCTCTTTTATCCATTTGTTTGTCAAAATGTCCAATAATTTTTTCAAAGTTCTCTTATGATTATTTTCTTCTGAAAATAATTTTCTTTCCTTTTAACATTCTTTGCTTTTCCAAATCCAAAACTTTCTCTTCGATTCTTTAGATCATAATCCACTCCTTCTCTTGTTCCGCATGTGTGTGTGGTTTTTTTCCCCAAAAGCCTGAGAGCTGCTAGTCCAAGCTCAGAAATGCTTTTGAAACTTCAATTTCCACTTTTTTTTTTAGCATAAATAGGCATTTATCTCACTCCATCCAATCGCAACTCCTGCACAATTCTTCAGTGTGGTTGTCCCAGCTTCAAGACGGTCACCATAAGATGGCCGCTGCCCCCGCTGCCGCTTCAGGAGAGCTGTTTCTGTTCCAGTGAGGAAATTGCCAATTCCTCACAGTTCCATGAAACATCTCTCCTTTCTTTACCGTCCCTGCAAGACAGCTATGGCTCGAAAGCCTCCCGACAGCGGTTCATCCGGCTGGATTTTGCGCGGCTCATCAGAGCCCGCTATTTTCCAGTCTGTTCCCGCTGCGACCTCAACCGGAAGTCCCAGGCAAAATTCTCTTAACAAATGTCTCATTTATCAACAGAAATTTTGAGCTCAATTATGGTTGTAAAACAAGGACTAGATCAGATACTGTTTAAATGGTGGGGTTTTTTTTTTTTTTACAAAAGGCATTTAACTGTAACCCCTACTGTGTTATTTTCAATTGTTAGTAGTTAATTTCTTTTCCTAGGACATAGTGGTTAAACCAGGACCAGGGAGACCATAATATTAATCCCTGTTCAACTGTGAATGGACAACCTTTGACCAGCTACTAGCTTAGTTTATTTCACAGGACTACTGAGAACAATACACTGGGGAGATGGGGAAAGCTGCTGTACACTACGTATCTTTCTTGGAGAAGGAGGAATAATCTACAGGTAGTCCTTGAATTATGACCGTAATGGAGCCTACTCATCTGGTCATGAAATCGCAATAGTCATAAATCAACTCAGCCACAACCTTTTTCAAAGTGGTTATTAAGCAAATACTGTGTTTTGCCAAAATCTGGAAGTAAATGCTGGTTTTCAGCAAAACCATAATGCAGGACACTGCAAATAGCCATAAATGCAGACCAGTTGCCAAGTGCCGGAAGTCTGGTCATATGACTGGTGTGTGTGTAGGGAAACCCAGCCATCAGAATTTCTAATCCAGGTTGTAAAATAACTCCAGGAAGGTCTGTTGTAATTTCAAATGGTTGTTAAGTGACTGATCATAAATCAAGGACTACCTGTAAAATAATTTATGAATGACATCTTTAGAACCAGCAAAAATCCAGTGGAAGTTTCCCCATACTCATCATGTAAGTTTCAGCCATTAGAAAAAGATTTTTTCCCTTTGTTTTGAACCAGAAGAGAATAATATTTAGCATTCTGCTCTAGTCTGTAGCCGGGGAATTAAAATGCTCTGGATTAAACCCATTGAGCTTTAACTCTGGTCTTCCAAGAGAAGAGATGGCTTAATTGCCAAGATGGTTTCTAGTTATGGGTTAAATAACATGCAGGTCATATACTGTGGGATATGCCCTAGAGACTGAATAGACAGGATTATACTGTTATTGATTGAGCCATCTTAATTATGTGTTAATGGCAGCGAACAACAATGTTCTTTTAAAGATGAAATAATTTACCATGCTTTTAGTAACTGATTTCTTAAATTTTTTTATCTCTTTTGTTTCATATAGAACAGAAGGTGGTGAACATACCTAATACTCCTTCCTCTTCCTATTTTCCCCACAACTCCTGTGAGGCAGATTGGGCTGAGAGAGCGACTGGCCCAAAGTCACCCAGTTGGCTTTTATGCCTAAAGGAGCACTAGAACTCACTGTCTCCTAGTTTCTAGGCCAGCACATTAATCACTAGACCAGACTGGCTCTCAGTACTCTGCAGGAAATCAAATGGCAATGGAAATTGTGACATAATTGAATTGGACAGAGATGCAGATAATCAAAAAGAACTTCAAGAGGCTTTTCCATTGTAATGAAGAATAGCTAGAGCTAGAGAGGTTTCTGTGCAGAATTTTATACAGAGCTGACCGATGTCATGCTTGCGTTATAATCTGCTTACTTCCAGTAGGATTTGTTTATTGTATTCAAGGTGCACCAAAAGTCAAGCCCCATAGGCCAATAGACCAGTGTTTCTCAACCTCAGCAACTTTCAGATGTGTGGACTTCAACTCCCAGAATTCCCCAGCCACACATCTTAAACTTGCTGAGGTTGAAAAACATTGCAACAGAGGATCTGAAGGAGAACATCACATCAAAATTTGCAAGCATCAGAGAAAATGTTACTGTTCTTAAGAATGTTCAAGGATAATGTGTCAAACAAGAAAAGTTGTTAAGAGGAAAATGGCAACCATTCAAACATGCAATGTAATTTATAAAATACATTGTCTATGGGGTCTGACTTTTGATACACCCTGTATATTAAAAAATGGACATAGATAGTCCTCAATGTATGATCAGTTGCTTAGTGACTGTTCAAAGTTATAACAGACCCCCCCCCCCAAATACTTTTGACCTGGATTTGAAATTCTGATGGCTGTCCCCTTGGTCACATGGCCACATTTTGGCAGCTTGGCAATCAGTCCACATTTAATAATAATAATAACTTTATTGTCATTGTATGTGTATACACAGTATACCCATACAACGAAATTCACTTAACACCCAAAGACCAGGTCTAACACACATAACAATCCCCAAACAGCCCCCCCCCCCCCCCCCCAAAAACCCCCCCCCCAACCACCCAAACACCCCCCCCACAGACAAATTAATGCTGTCCAACAGCTCACTGATTTAGGGCCATTTGTAGCATCCTGTGCTGTGATTTACAACTGTTTTTGCTGAAAACTGGTGTTTACGTTCAGTTTCTGGCAAAAAACACCCTTTGCAGACAACAGGTTTGTTTAATGACCACAGTATTTGCTTTACAACTATGGCATTCACTTAACAACCACAATTTTCACTTTAGGATGATTTGCTTAACAAACACCGCAAAAAAGATAATATATCTAGCATGGTCACATTATAACTCACTTAACAACTGGCATGATTATGATCATAATTCTGGATTCAGTTATGGTCATAAATTGAGGAGTACAAATCTAATGTACTGTAATTATGAGTTCTCTCTTCTAAGGGAAGCCAAGTCTTAGTATGCTACCCTGTGTTTTTCACAGATGAATGAGGCACGTTTAACCATAAATATGCTGTGCCAATGTCATAAAAATCCAGATCAGCATTGCTTAAATTCTCTACTGAGGAGAGCTAGATGCTACATAATTAAAACATGTACTGAAGTCGCGTGTTGCTTATTTTACAGGCTTTAACAAAGCTTACACAGTTTTTCTGTTTGCTCTTTTGTTTTGCTTATTGTTGACACTGGAAAGGACTGAGCGGGAGGGGGGGATTGGGAAAAGGGAACGAAGACTGCAGGAGAAAAAGAAAAATGGAACTATTTGTCAAATAAAGAAATGATTATTTGATACGCACACTCCAAAAACACCACACGAGTCAACGTCTGAGCGGGATTAAAAAAGCCTTTATTTCTTATGAATACCCTAAAATAGTATCGAAAACCCCAGGCCCACCCCCAATCTGGATTCTTGGGACCCTGCCCCACCCAAGCCCTGCCCCTTCTAATGTGGGGCACTGCCCCATGACCCCTCCCCAGCGAAACCCCTCCCGCTCAAAGAAATACCGCCCCCACCCCCTTAACCCGCTCCCTAAAACAGCATTTCTAAAGTTATTACTAAATTGCCCCCCCCCTAGGAAAAGGGACCGAGAGAGACACGAGGAAAGAGAAAGAGAAGGAAAGAGAGAGAGAGAGAGAGAGAAAAGAATAAAAGCACAATTGGGAAAGTGAGGCAGAAATTATGGACTTCTCGATGGGTGTCTATATATGAGGGGCATTGTTTGTGTGTGGCTTTGGATTTCCACATATGGTTGTATCTGTCTTAATTAAGGATTGAGATGTACATCATGGAAGTGCACATTCTGCCGCGTGTTTTCAAATAGGCTACAGTGTCTTTCAGTTCCTACTACAGTGTCACTGGAGTCTCTGCGTTCATGGGACACCGAAACGAATTGTTGGCATCCAAGCTGGTCCTCTCTGGGGTGCTATGACCATCCATCCTTGGCTGCTATAGACTAAGGGGCTACTTCACACAAGACATGGAGTCCAGACCCAGGGACGCACAGCGAAAGGAAATCTTTTGCTACATTTCACAAGTGACAGCAGGGACACACTTACCTCATGAGAGGGAAAACATCAAGAGAGCCACAGTCCTACTACAATCGCTCTCCGAGAATGCACTGTCAGCGTAAAGCATATGCATGGGTGGGGACAGTGACCCTGCCTTCCTGCGTTGGGGATGGAGGCGCTGTGCTTGTGACATTGACTGCGGTTCCTTTTTTAAATTTTTTTTTTTTTTTTGCTGTGCAGGCTCCTTTCAGCCGCACGTTAAGTCCGTTTGGTGCAACGTGGTTTTCGGTTGCTGGACTACTCTATCTGCTGGCATGATCGGCGTGTGCTTGTATGCCTTTGTGCTTGACTGTGGCTGTGTAACTGGGAGAGAGAGAGAGAGTGTGTGTGTATAATATATATATATATATATATATATTTTCTTGCAATTCACTGTTTGGCAGTGTGTGCACCAGTTTGGGAGTGACAGTGTATTATTGTGGCACCTGGCACTGGGCCACTCTCGCTGCTACTGTATTGGAGAACTTGGAGGGTTGGGTGGGACTTTGCAGACCCACAGATCCAACCCCAGCCCTGAGACAGGATGTCCTGTTCCTAAAGCCAGCGCCCCACCATATTAGCATGTTCTATGGCTGAGTAGTTTGGGGTGTGCCAGGACCAGCTGGTTTTCCCAGAAACAGTCTTACTCCCCTTACGTTCCCCTTAGGACTGTAAATTTTCAAGGACACAAGCACCTCAAGGAAAAATGGTGGGAGGACAGGGAACAACTGACACTACAGTGTTTTTCATTAATGGTGACAAAATGTCATGAGATCAATGCTTCCTATGAATCCTCGTGATGTTCATGAGAAGAACACATCCAGATCTCATGTCTTGGGCCTCCTTTCGCCTTCCAGTTCATTAAAGCATCTTCTTCGGTGTCTCCTTCATGGGTTCTTTTCCAACACTTTAAAACAGGTGTGAGAACTGCCACCAGGCCTCTCTTTCTCCAACAACTACATTTTATTTTTCTTGGGGCTAAGCAGCCTCAGTTCCTTCAGCATCTCAATGTATAACTTGCCTCTTCCAGACCTTTGATCATCCTTGCTGCTGCCTTCTGCATCTTTCTCAATTTGTCAAGCTCCTGCTCTGACTAAGGAGCTCAAATGAAGTGCAACACTTCAAACAAGGCCCTGCGAACAGGCATCACTTGGCTCTGGAACGGTGCAAGGAGAGAATCTGATTACTAAGTCTGACTGATGGCCTATCTAGCCCAGGGAGTCCTGTCTGAGAGGCAGAAACTGTGTGGAAATTTGGTTCCCCTTCTGCACTGAGACAAGTTTAAATTGGCAATCTGTTGAAGGTTCACAGATGGAAGAATCCAGTATTCGCTTGACGGTCTTGTTCTGTTTCTAGTCTTCTAACCAGAAAGAGCAGGAATTCCGACGAGTCTTGTCTTCCTTCTCCTCCAGAATCCTACTAAGCTTGGCAGACTTTGTCAAGCAGATCTCAAACCAGCATTAAGCATCAAATGAGGCCTTCCCCCTACTCCAAATAGCTACATTTGCAATCAAAGCATTACTCTGGGAAATGAGAATTTTAAAGCCACCTCCCTCCCCGCAATGCTCCATTAAGAGCAATTTAGAAAATATAAAACAGTAGATTAATTGGAGTTGCTCCTCATCAAGCCCCAGAATCTGAAGTCTACCAACTTAAGGAGGATCCATTTCGTGAATTCCCACCTCCAAATCTGGAGAAACCCCTATCTTCAGACATAGCTTGCTCCTTTGAACTGCCTTCTTCCAATTACATGGACCAGAAATATTAAGAAAATTCAGGATATCTAAATAGGGGCCTGACACCGAATACAGTACTGAGTCTGCCTAGAATTGTACACAGATATGCTCAAACACAGTAAAGGAGGAGTTGGGCAGATCCAATGCCTGTGGCTGGGGGAGGGGGGGAGGACGACAACTTCTGAAATAAAGATAAAACTGACTCCCCCCCCCTCCACACAAGTTTTTCCTTGGCAGAATCTCTGATTGCCCTATTTATGGAAATGGAAACCGAGAGCTTGGAATAAACCTCAAAAATGGATGTGCTCATTTCGTGAGCTAGGTGTTAAAAGAAGGGCCATACCAAATGACCAAAAATAGGGCTGATAAGGAAGGTAATATTAGCACAAAATGAACGCAAAGAAAGAAGATGTTGAATATTTCTTCTGTTTATGTCTGTGCCATTCAATCCCCAAAAGCAAAAATCTTTCCTCCTAACAGATTTTCATCAGGTTATCAGGAGAAAATGGATCGCTAATAAATTACTTTTTAATAAATTACTGGCCTGGCTAGGTAGCTCAGTGGCTAAGACTCTGAGCTTGTCGATCAGAAGGGTCGGCAGTTCGGCTGTTTGAATCCCTAGTATTCTCCTGTGTGAACAGGGGGTTGGACTAGATGACCTGTTACTTTGGTGATAACAATGCCTGGGCTAGAAAGGAGCTCTCCCCACCCAAAAGTTCTCCTCTGCCATCCCTCCTACTCTATAGTCCCTGCTTCAGGGGTGAAATGCTACCGGTTTGGGCCGGTTCTCCCGAACCGATAGTAACAAATGCTACTGGTTCGCCGAACCGGTAGTAAAAAAAAATGTAAAAACAAAGTTCCGACGATCAGCTGAGCGACATGCGATCGTTGGGACATTTTTTTTTCTTTTTAAGCATTTTTTTTACTACTGGTTCTCCGGAACCGCTAGTTAAAATGCTTTTAAAAAGAAAAAAGAAAAAAGGCTCAGACGATTGCGTGGCACAGCTGTGAGAGTCCATGCCTTTTTTTAAAAAACTTTTTAAAAGCATTTTTTTTACTACCTAGTTGCCCGAACTGGTAGTAAAAAAACGCTTAAAAAGTAAAAAAAAAAAAAAAAAGTTCCCAAGATAGCATGCCACAGCTGATTTTCCCCCCCATCCCCGCTGTTCTACTTACCTTCCCAAGTCTCCTTTTGGCGCGTATTGCGCATGTGTGTGCAGCGTGCATTTTGTGTGAACTGCACACCCGCAGCCAGTAAACCGGTAGCAAACCGGTTCAGATTTCACCACTGCCCTGCTTGATGTCCGTGTCTGGACTGTTCCATTTGAGGTCTTGGCGGAAGGGGAGAGATGGGTCATACCATCTTGGCAGACACTTCTGAAGGACTAGTCCTTTGTCCTTACGGCAGCCCAAAATGGCCAGAAAAGTTGAGGATCCTTGACTTATTTTACAGAAATCTGGCAGTGACCTGTTGGTAATAGAAGGCTCTACCACCATCCAATCTTATTTCTCCCTGAACTTGATTAGGATTCATGCTTCATCATGCTAGAGAAAAGTTCTAAATAACACTGGAAGCAAAGAATAACATCGTTTTTTGTAGCACATTCAATCCTCGCTGATTCCTGGATTATTGTCATTCCACACTTCCTCCTATTATACCTACTTATCATTCATATTGCAGTTTTCCAGACCTTTAATTTAAATTTCCACTCCTTGAGAAATTGCAACAATGGCAGCTAATCACATCTGTTGTAGTGGGTTCCACCAATCAATGACGGCACACATTTCTCTAAAAACCTGGATCTTTCTTAGTTTTGTCTGGTATGTTTGGCACCCGAAATCAGATTTCATGACTGTTTATTTCCAGGAGTTCTATCAAGATCTTGGGATTTGAAGACAAATTTCCATTCCTCTGAGCACTCTTAAGTATAGATAGTCCTTGACTGACAGCCATTTATTTAGTGACTGTTCAAAGTTACAACAGCACTGAAAAAAGTGACTTATGACGGTCGGTCCTCTCACTTATAACTGTTGCAACAGCTCCATAGCCATTTGATTAAAACTTGGTTCCATGTATTTTTGACCGTTGCAGCAATGCTGGAGTCATGTAATTGCCATTTGTGACCTTCCCAGACGGCTTCTGACAAGCAAAGTCAATGGGGGAAGCTGGTTTCACTTAATGACTGTATGGTTCACTGAACAATTGCAAGTGATTCGCTTAACAACTGTGGCAAAAAAATCATAAAACTGGGTGCAGCTTACTTAACAACTGCCTTGCTTAGCAACAGAAATTCTAGTCCCAATTGTGGTCGTAAATTGAGGACTACCTGAACGGTGATTTTTGTGCCTCTTTCGTATGGGAAGAAGCACAAGAAATGTCTGCAAGAGCAGCAGCCCACTCAGTTTCCCACACAAAAATGCAGAACTAACCCTTGCAAGCAAGGGACGATGGGGTAAGTCATACAATCATGTGCACATCTTCTGTTTCTGTGGGGGTGGCCTCGGCCCCACAATGTGCACAGAGAAGCCCTGCACAATTGGCTTAAGAGGGTAGATGGAAATGACCATATCCAGCATTTTATCTATTGCATCAGATTTTTCTTCTATTGGCTTTGTTTTGCTCAGTTGAAGTGCTGTGTCCTCTCAGTCCACTGAAGAGCATCCTTATCCTGTTTTCTACCATTTTCATTATCATTCTCTTAGCTGGGAGAGCATCAGTGCACTGGTTCAGGTTTGTGAAAAGAGACCCTTTCGAATATGAGTCAGTTGGGATGCACTGAAGTACGGAGCTGCGATTGTTTCATTTACTTATTTACGTCCATCACAGCACACAAACGGATGAGTCTGCATGTCTCTGCCTATGAAGTGGTGTTTGCTTACTATGGGTTGCTATCTCCCTAACAATGGGGGCCCATGACTGCAATTTTTATATATGCGATGGAGAAAGGGAAGAAATAAAGCACGAGAAGAGCAAAGAAAGTGAGACGGGAGAAGAGGAAAATGTGCAGGAAAAAATATCACAGTTTTCTGTTTGAACAAAGTCACAGTTTTGTCTCCTAACGTCCTTTCCCACCGCAAGGTCCAAACAGTAGTGTGGAGGGGGCCCTCCACCACCCACCCCTTGCCCTGGAGCCTGATGGCACTGGCTGCTCCAGCTGCCAATCTGTGGGAGAACAGGGAGTTGCCCCCACCTGCTGGGACCCTCACTCGGTGCTTGTTCAAAGAGGAGCAGCCCTGCTGTTGCAGTAGCCCATTGCCACCGACCAGAGGACCCCACCCCACCGATGCGCCACAGAGTGGCAGGAAAGCCCTTTTTCTGGATATAAAAGGTCTGTTATGGAAACGCAGGTGGGAACAGCTCCCCTGTACCCCCACCCCCCGCTGCAAATTGGCTGGTGCAAGGGATTGGGTGTTTTTTCAGGGGGGCTATTCTGGTGGCACTTGGGGTAGCAGTAGCAGAGTGTTGCCCCTCTCTGAGATGTTGTCTCTGTTCTCCCTTCCGATTTTTTTTTTCCTTTTAATGAGAATATTAGTGGTTCTAGTCCCCACTGTGGTTTTATCTGTGATACTCTTTTGGTTGAACAATTCCCCTTCTCTGTGGCAGGGAGATATGACACTATGCCATCTCTTCTTGGTGGCATCCTGGCAGCATGCCCTTGTTGGGTTCATTGGTGGCCCTGATCTGCATCCCCCGCTCCATGGCCATCTTCGTGGTATTGCCTTTGTTCCTTGAGTTGGGCCACGATGCCATCTCCACCTTCTGAGTCTCAATCACAATTCAGTCTTTTTTTTTCTCTTATTTCATCTTAAATGTCTTTCTCTACCCCTCCCCCGCGCCCACCCCACCTGGCGCTGGTCATACCTCGGACTCCAGGCTGGAGAAATGGGCCGAACCACGCCTGGCAAAAAGCTCCCCGCTTCGACTCACCCGGCGTGGCAGCCACTCCGGGGAGAAGCCACCCTGGTGTCGATGGGAAGCCCCACAGCGCATCATGTGGCAGGAGCTGAGGTCCTCCAGACTACGGGAGGTTGGGTGCAGGACTCCACCACCTGGCCCCATCTCACAGGAATGATGGTGGCAGCGTCGATGGAAGCCGTGGCGATGCCGAGGAACCAGGCAACTGTAGTGGCTACAGTGTCGATGCTCCCAGTCCAGCCGGCGTTCCAAATGCTCTTCCGAGCAGCTCAAATAATGCAAGGCTTCCTTGCGGCACGGCGGAGTGGGTGGCGGGAGCATTTCTAGGCTCAGGCAGTGCTGGCAAGGACCGTGACACCCATGGCATTTGGCCAACTTGTCGGCCGACCAGTAGTGCAGAGGCTTGTGCGTGGCAAAGAGCTGCCTCTCTCGGGAGGGGTAGGTGCAGAAATAATCTGGCGACTGGTACCAGCAGCTGTGGCCATCACTATCCCTCTCACAGATATCAGAATCAGAGTCTGAAAAGTCCACATAATGACTTTGGCTGCGCAAACTGGCACCGACGGCAAGTGGGTGGGAATGGCTGCGGCAGATGTGAGCCCGGGAGCTCCTCTCGCGGCTTGACGTGGTTGGGCATTTCGCTTCTGGCTCAGCTCGTGGCAGAGAGGCCTCCTCAGCATGTCGGTAACGGGGGACTGGTGGGGAACGTTCATCTTCGTAGGACAGCCGGGTGTAGCCATAGCGGCTTCGCTCTTTCCCAAAAGACCGGGAAGTGCTCCTCTCCAACTCACAAGGGCTTTTAGTGGGATAACTGCTTGAAGGACCATCATATTTTTTCACCTCAGAAGTTCGGCCAGTTCCTTTCCCTGCTTGGAAACTTTCATACAAACCCCGGAGAGATTTGCGTTGCCAACCTGATGCCACCGGTGGCATATCTGGAGAATCTTTTTCCCTCACTATCGCAAAGTAGGACGGAGGATTTTCCAGCCCACGGGAAGGCTGTGGGGGAGAGAGCTGACAGGGTGCCATTTTTTTGCTGCTGACATGATCTGAAAGCCCTTCGGGTTCGATGGGGCCATAGAACCGGTGGAAGCCATCTGAGAAAGGACTCTTGAGGCTGTGGCGTGGTGGTTTAGTGGTAGGGAGTTCTGCAGGTGTAGGGGGGTACAAATCCTTGTAACAGTTGGGGCTACGGGCATGACGCCACCGCTCCACAATGCGCCGTTCACGAGGCAGGAAGCTGGAACAGGGGAGTGGAGGCCCAGGAGGACTGGGCAGAGCTGGGGGTACACCTCGCGATGGTCCATAGGTGTGATTCAGGATGGGCAACTGCTGCTGGTCTGGTATTTTGGGGTCTTCACTGCTACAACAACTATACATGCCCTGGAAGAAATAGGAGAAATAGATATAGATATATAGATATATAATAGGTTCTTCAACTACTGTATAGTTATGTTTTTACCTGTAGCAAGCTTATACTTTCAATAGTGCAAAAAATGCAATGGAAAAATTGTGAACAAGAGGGCGCTCCGTAAAATGATACCTGGGCAGGTAGGACAATTAAATAGAGGTGTCCTCAATTTATGACTGTAATTAAGATCAGAATTACATTCATATGTCATAGTGATTGTTAAAGCAGTTCAGCACTGGATGGTTCCTGATTTATAACCATTTTTTGCAGCAGTCTTTAAGCAAACCCATTGTACCCAACTGGCATTTTTTTCAGAAAACTGGAAATAAACATCAGTTTCTGGGGGGTGGGGGGGGAATTGTACGTTGCAGTCACATGACTGTGAGATGTTACAAACAGTCCTAAATATGGACTAATTGCTAAGATCCCAAAATGTAATCATATGGCTACGGGGTGGGTGAGGGGATGGAGGTCTGTCTTAACTTTGAACAATCATTAAATAACCATTTGTAAGTAAAAGAATAACAGAGTTGGAAGGGACCTTGGAGGTCTTCTAGTCCAACCCTCTGCTCAAGCAGGAAAGCCTATACCATTTCAGACAAATGGTTTTCCAATCTCTTCATATGTCAAGAACTATCAGTATTAGTTCTGTACTAAGAAAGTCCCAACGTGAGTTCTCAGCATAATCTTTGAATAGGTTGGAAAAACATCTGCCTTCATACCGATTGCCGGGATAAGGGAGACGATATCCAAGCTAGTTGAGCCAGGGATCACCTGCAATAACTCCTGACATATAACAATAATAATGACAATATAAATCACTGCTCCCCAGTTTTACACAATTATCTTCTTTTAAGTGCAACTTAAGAATTTCAATGAGATACAGATCACTCCTCTCACCAAACGTATCACTTCTTTCCCATCTGTCCATTTCCTATGTCGCCTCTGCCACCCAACAGATTTACCCTGAGCACAGTAATCCAGCATCAAATTCCTCGGCCAATTTATCTTTTTTGAGTCTCTATATCAAATCCCCAGTTTGACAAGCGTCATCCTAATGAACCCTTGCATAACATACCTATTCAAGATGTACCAAGGCAGCACTATGAATTCTAGAAGAATAGGAATTCTTTATCTGGTCAGCCTTATAAAGTAGACCAGACTAAGAAACAGACATTCTGTAGGCCTAAATCTACTTTTATTAGAATAGCTACAGTAACAGTACAGTAAGTCTGACTGTATTTCCCTTCCTCCCTCTTTTATCTTCATGTGAATTTGGGGAGAGGGGCTCCGAGGCATTTTTTAAGTACAGGTAGTCCTCGACTTACAAACAGTTCATTTAGTGACTGTTCAAAGTTACCATGGCACTGAAAAATGTGCCTTATGACCAGTTTTCAGTTATGACAGTTGCTGCATCCCCATGGTCATGTGATCAAAATCCGGCCACTTGGCAACTGGCTCATATTTATGACGTTTGCAGTGTCTTGGGGTCATGTGATCACCTTTTGTGATCTTCTGATAAGCAAAGTCAAAATCAGATTCATTGAAGAACCTTGTTACTTACTTAACAACTACAGTGATTCACTTAACAACTGTAGCAAAAAAGATTATAAAATGGGGCAAAACTCACTTAACAAATGTCTCACTCAGCAACAGAAATTTTGGGCTCAATTGTGGTCATAAGTCGAGGATTACCTGTTATCTTATTTTGTATAGGTTAGTCCTTGACGTACAAACAGTCACTTAGCAAATCTCCCCAGCTCAGTTCCAGAGCTACGATGACCTGTGGCCCCCACATGACCACATTTTCGATGCTTGGCAACTGGCCTGCATGTTATGGTCATTTGCTGCATCCCAATCATATGAAAGTGTTTTACAATGTTCTTGCTGAAAACTGGAAGGAAATACAAGTTTTTGGCAAAACCAGCCCATAGCGAAAAACTGGTTCACTTAACAACCATGGTGTTTGCTTAATGACCAATGTAAAGCAAGGTCATTAAATCAGGTAAATGGCCTGCTTTACCATCGTCATGACTTACAACTGTAATGGGAAAGTTCTGTTACAGTCATAAGTGAAGGACTGCTGGTATGGGCTCCAGCCAATTTGATTGTCAACTTGGGTCTTCCCTCTGTCTGTCAAGGGCATCGTGTATGTCAGTGTTTCTTAACCGTGGCAAGTTTAAGATGGGTGGATTTCAACTCCCCGAATTCCCCAGCCAGCTCTGCTAGTAATCTCTACAACTTCCCATCTTTTCTCTTACTCAGTTATGGGAACACCATGTGTACCCTTCCACCCTGAAGCTAAGAAAGATAACTTTCCCCTACAAACAGCCTTCTGCTACTGATAGAGACCATTCCCTCATGTTGTTGAATTTGCCCTTCAGTACAGACAAATGATTGCAGAGAAAATTCACCCAGGCTAATGAATGGAGAGAAGCAGAGAGGAAGAATAGCAGAAGGGATGGTAGGGTAAGGAAGAAATCCAATTAGATAGTTAAGATTACAAGAGATCAGGACAGCAAGCAGAGAAATCAAATGGGAGATCGGATTTCTGCCACGTGGATAAATGGGCTCTCCCCCACCATTTTTAAACTTAATTTCAGTACTAGACAACAGTAATTTTAATTGGTTTTATAAAGCGATCGACATTTGCAAATAAAAACTACAGACAGCCCTCAATTTACAACTACAGCTGGAAGTGGAAGTAAATCATGCCTTACAGCCTTTTGGACTAAGGTCATTATACAACTCCAGCTTCCCCCATTGCCTTTGCTTTTTGGAAGCCCCTTGGAAGATTACAAATACTGATCACATCACCCCAGGACTTTGCAACTGTCATAAATACATGCCAGTTGCCAAGCATCCTGCGACGGTCATAAGTGTGAAAAACAGTCATGAATCACTTTTTTCAAAACCATCGTAACTTCAAACAGTCACTAAACGAATGGTTGTAAGTGGAGGACCAACTGTTGCTCCTCTAAAACCACATCAAAGCTTGATGCTGCCCTAGGCTTCCTTTAGTGGTCTTTGTAAAAGCTCAAAACTAGGCTTTAAAATCAAATAGATAACTCCAGACAAGAAAATCTGTTCCTTCTCCTTGTCCCCAACTTTTTAGAAATTAGTCAACAATAACCTAAATTTAAAAAAAAAAAATTAGAGGCATGGAGTTGTAATAGGATGCAGACTAACATCACATTAACATTTGATTGATGCATTTCTTCCTCTGCTCCCTACTTCTGGGAGCAAATCTGCCTTCTCCCAGTGTGTCACTACTTTTGATAGAGGTACAAATCAGCACGTCGCCACCTCCAGATCTTCAGGCAAGCTAGCCAGTTTTTTCACCCTCAAATTGAATGAAAACAGATTTATTCGACAGCATGCTAATTGCCCGCCTTAATTTAAAAAGAAGTGCAATTTTTTTAAAAAATGCTGAGAAATAGGGTTGTTTCTTCTTACATTAAAGGCGCTAACAACTGAGTTATGTTTGCATGTTAATTTTTTAGCTTGCAAACACAGATTTACTACAGCCAGTTTTCTTTAGAAAAGAGATGTTCTTTTGTGACCAAAGCATGCTGTGTAGGCTTCAAAAGTGGGACTATTACTAAATTTATATACACCTGTAGACATGCCTAGATAAAGAGATGGGACTGAGAAAGAGAGAAGCAGGAATGCATGACCTAAAAATAGCTGATTCTTATCCCAAGTAGCTAGCTTCCATGTTCTGAACAAGTGATATACAACAAGCAAACCTGAGTAAGTTGATTCCCTTTGCAAAATTTAGTTTTAGGTAATGTCAGACCCAACAGCTGCACCTTCAACCTTGATGAGCTCCTTGCCCTTGTTTATGAGATTCCATATCCCATTGTCTATATACATACACATCCTCCCAAGCCTCTAGAAACCTATGGGTTTTTTAAACCCATAAAATTCTAAAAATGCTGATTTCTGTATCCATTTCTCCTTGGAACATTTGAGCAATGCAATCATAGAATTCCTGCAGCTCTAGATAAAAGGAGAGAAGTAAGAGAAGCTAGGAAAAAGTCTGCAGAAGGAAGCAAACAGTTGTCGGGTGTACATGGGAACTGCAGACTCTTTTAAAAACTCACCCTGCTGAAGGCGAGTAGAAAGTCCAGCCGGCCTGTATGTCTCATGCAGTGGCGCAGTTTCCAGTAGATGAGATGTTCCCAGGCAAAGACCAGCAGGCTCAGCCCCATGGCTACCAAAAGCATGTAGAAGACCCCTGCCATGTTGTCTATATCCAGTTTACTGCTCATCACCTCTATTTTGTCATTGTGGCAAATCCCTGACAGCCACAGGCGCTCCAGGAGCTCAATTTCGTCTGAAACAAAGAAGGGCAGTGGTAGAAAACATTGGGCGTCATCCCTTTGAGGTGGCCCAAAAACACCAACTGTTTGAGTACTAATACTTCCTTTATTGTAAAGTTACAGTAAAAGACTCTTTCGAGTCTGAAAGTATCTCTCCAATCCTGTACATTTACTCTGCTGAAAACTAGGGAAGGTCCCTTCTGAGATATTTTCTCCACTCTCCTCCTTCAGATTCAGATTTTTGTTTATCAGGCTGGCTGTTGTCTAGTCTGCAGCTCTTCCTCTGGTCTCCCAAAGTCACTGTCACATACCATTATAATAGAACTGTGGAGATGACCTTCTCCCCTGTCCTTTCCTTCCTTCCTTCCTTCCATAAAATGCAAATCCTCTTGTTCTGGACACAAATTGATTGCCAAGGCCTGAAATGACCAAGTAGCAGTGACTGTCTCGCATAGCCTTCCTTAAGCTAGTGCCCTTTAGTTGCATTTGCAGTATAGGTAGTCCTTGACTTGCGACCACAACTGAGCCCAAAATGTATGTTGTTAAGTGAGACATACTTCCAGAAACACCTTATCAGAAGACTCTATTGGACGTTTGGATTAAAACTAAGCAACAAAATTATATAGAAATTCCCAATTGGCTGTCGATTCTGGAGATGTTTGTACATCCAAATTTCATGAAATTAGGAAGAATGATTACGTATAAAGACATATTGAATGAAAAGGGAGAACTGAGGTCTAGATAGGATTTACAAGAAGAAGGGATAGAACTAGAATGGTGGGAATATCTTCAAATTCAATCCCGATACGTGAGAGATAAAAATGAATGGGGCATAAGAACCGAACGGATAGAATTGGATGAAATCTTACAAGGGGCAGATGTGAAGATGATTAGGAAATTATATAAATATTTACTGGATTACGAAATGATAGAAGAGCAAGTGAAAGAGACCATGCTCACCTGGAGTAAGAATTTTGGGTATGGCATAGATCTAGATAGCTGGCAAAAACTATGGGAGAGGAATAGAAAGCTTACCCTAGCCACTGCATATAAAGAAAATCAATACAAGATGTTTTACAGGTGGCATTGCCCACCCACAAGACTGGCCAAGATGTGCAAAAATTGCTCACCAAAATGTTGGAAATGTAAGGCAACATTAGGCACCTATTATCATATATGGTGGGGGTGCCTGAAAGCCAACAACTTTTGGTGCCAAGTAAAACAGTGGCTAGAAGAGATGTTAAACAAGACAATAGATATGACGCCAGAACTCTTCCTTCTGGGTATAGTAAGGAATAATTACAAAAAAGAAGAAATATATCTTATGGTACACATACTAACGGCAGCGAGGTTGATATTCACACAAAATTGGAAATGTAAGTGAAACATTTGTTAAGTGAGTTTTGCCACATTTTATGACCTTTCTTGCCAGTTTGTTTGTTTGTTTATGAGATTTATATTGCTGCCTATTTGCACATGGCAACTCAAGGCGGCTTACAAGAATATAAAAATATTTAAAAATCATATAAAGGGGATCATTGCAGTTGATAAGCTAGATACCCAGTTGTCAAGTGAATATGGCTTCCCCAAATATGACTTCGCTTGTGAGACGTTCTCAAAAGGGGATCACATGACTTTAGGACACAGCAATGGTCATAAGTATAAACTGACTCCCAAGCCTCTGAATTTTGATTACACGATCATGGGATGCTGTAGTGGTCATGTGTAAAACAGTTGTAAGTGCCATTGTAACTTTGAACAGTCACTAAATGAACTGTTGTAAATTGAGAACTACTTGTATATAGGATGGCTAGAGAAATCTGCCAGTGGTATTCACAAACACAACTGGGAAAGCTGATTCGGGACCACAGCAATATTGGAAGGCCCTTCCACAGTGTCTCATTTTCACTCCTCAAACTTTCACCGTCTCTTAACACTGCCCAGTAATTCTTCAGTGAACCCCAATGGTTGAACAGAGAAACTGGCATTCAACCGGTGGCAGGCATCCCATCAAAATTTAAAGTTCTGCTGATTTATTTAATGATGTCTAAATAACCAGCATAACCATGGCAAAAACAAGCAAAAGTCTACCATGATACTTCAGAATTGGAATCCTGTCAGCGGTGTTGGGATGAAGTGGGAATTCCCATCCATGGGAAACCTGAAGCTTAGACACAATGCAAAATTGAGGTGGCAGAGCCAGAAGTTGTTTATCTCTGCTGTTTAACAAAGAAGTTGATGTATGACCAGAAGTTACAGGTAGTCCTCGACATACAGCCAAAATTGAGCCCAAAAATTCCATTGCTAAGCAAAACAGTTGTTAAGTGAATTTTGCTCTTTTTACAACCTTTCTGGTCACAGTTGTTAAATGAATCAGTGCAGCTGTTAAGTTAGTAACATGGTTAAGTGAATCTGGCCTCCCCATTGACTTTATTTGTCAGAAGGTCACAAAAGGGGATTGCATGACCCCAGGATGCCGGAACTGTTGTTAATACATGCCAGTTTATTTATTTATTTATTTATTGGTTCGATTTATATGCCGCCCTTCTCCAGAGACTCAGGGCGGCTTACAATGCATTAAGCAATAGCCTTCATACTTTTGTATATAACTGCTTTTTTGGGGCCCCCTAAGCGGTGTTCTTTTTTATACAAAGTCAGCTTATTGCCCCCACAATCCGGGTCCTCATTTTACCTACCTCGGAAGGGTGGAAGGCTGAGTCAACCTTGAGCCTGGTGAGATTTGAATTCGCAGTAATTGCAGGCAGCTGGCAGCTAAGGGCTACTTAACAGCACTTTAGTCTGCTGCACCACCAAGGCTCTTTAGTTGCCAAGCATTCTAATTTTGATCATGTGATTGTGGAGATGCTGCAATGGTCATAAATGTGTATAATTGTCATGTCAGTTTTTTCCCCCAATGCTGTTGTAACTTTGAACAGTCACTCAATAAATGGTTGTAAGTTGAGGACTAATTGGATGGCCTATCTGGGAATGAGGCAAATGCTGAGAGTAAAAAGAGAAAGGAAGCCACTAAGGGGCCGCTTTCCACAAACAATTATTTAGGGACTTCAAAAATAGATTTTCATCGGTTATAATGAATTTCAGTCTGCAGCACTAAAAAAATGAAAGTATCATGAATGTTTGAGAAGTGATGATAAAAACCTAGTTTGCATTTTTAAACTGGAATAAAGCTGAATTTTGCTAGCTGAAGGTGAAGCAGCCAGTGCCTTGTTCTTTAACTCTTAATTTTCAGTACAAGATCGTTGCATTTGCTGCTTGCTGCAGGAATATCCATTTGCTTCTATTACGCTCTACTTGTAAATCAAACTGATATTACCAGTTGTATTTCATCTGAAAGAAACTAAACATGGACTTCTCAGTACAGAAGAAAAATGCAGTCGTATATTTGGCAATCTTGGTTGCAAATGTAAATAAATAATTAGTGTGTGTTAAATGAAACAAATCAGTGCTAACTAAAGTTTAGAATCAATGCATGGAAAACAGAAGATGATAACAAAAAAAAATGAAAACAGAAATTTAATATTGAGAAAAAGTAAAATACTTGAATTATTGTGACTGTATATTATTTCAAAATAAATTATGTTCAGCCATGGAATGAAATTAAGAAGGACATCTTAAAATGGTAGAAATTAAATTGTCACTGTTGGGGAGAATTTTATCAGCAAAATCAATGTTTTGCCTAGAATGTTTTTGCTTCAGACTAATACCTGTTTTGTCAACTGATATACCATTCAGGCAATGGCAAAAATATAGATCTAAATTTGTATGCAAGGGGAAAAAACACAATTTAAATACAGAGTGCTAACAAGACGCAAAGGAAAGAAGAGGATTTGGTTTCCCAGTTTTTAAATTCTATTTTGGAGCCTTTTTTTTGGTTTGATGGTTTGGATGAAAGAATGGGTGTTGCTGAGAAAGAAAAGACTTTTAGAGTTAGAAAAACATGACCTATGATATGGGCAGCATGTATACTTATGCTACAGTAAAATTAATGTGGATTTTAAAAATAATTTCAGTTGAAATGCCATACTGAGAATATGGAATAGATAGAAACCAAGACTGTGCATGAAAAACATTGTACATATTTGTCTTTACAAGTAAAGACAAATAGTTAACATACCACACTAGAAATTATTAGAGAGTCAGCAAGGGGAATTTAACATTAAATCAAGAGAGCAACTAATGGAATAGGATATAGACTATATCATATATCATATAGTTGTCAGTGGTTTTCCATATTACAGTTTTCAGAAAGATTTAAAAGAGATAGAAAGACATCATATGAAGAAAAGGAAGACAGAATTTGAAGTGCAATTGTGTACCGATGATGAACATGTAATTGCTAAAACATATAGAATTTTCTTGAAATCTGAAATGGAAGAAAAGCAGGTTAAAGAAGGTATGTTAAAGTGGGCTAATAATATACAGATGGACCCATCTATCAATATATGGTCAAAAAGGTTGAAATTTACATTGTTATGATCTTAAGGATAATTTTTATAAAAATGATGTATTATGGGTACATGACACCAGAGAAATTACCTAGAAAGTATAAAGGCATTTTAAATATATGGAAATGTGAACAACTTGAAGGCACATTTTATCATGCTTGAGAGATATGTAAAAAAAACTTTTAAAAAAAGGATTTCAGTATATACAGAGGATTTTAGACATTCAACTGAAGCCAGAACCTTTCCTTATGAGACTGATAAAGGATAAAGGGTTTAAAAAGAGCCATGAAAGATTATTTCAATATATGATTACTATGGCAATTATCATACGTACAAAGTGGAAAGTTTCATCATTACCCACCATGGAGGAACATCAGATGAAATTGACAGAATTTGCTGAGATGGCTAAATTGGCTTCTTTGATTAGAGAAAGGTCATTATTGACATTCATCAACCACTGGAAACCTATTATGGATTTTTTTTTTTGCGTAAAAAAGAAAATGATTTTGTGACTTATGGTTTAGATGATTAAAAAGAATAATGATTATGATGAAATCTTGGAGAGAGATTTGATTAGAATTGTATGTATTACTGCTGAGAGGAAAATTGGAAGCCATTTTTAATATCTCTTTTCATGTTTTATTTTCCATCTCCTTTTTTCTTTGTCTCTTCTTTTCTTCTTCTTTCTTTTCTTCCTCTTTCACATTTGTTATATCTTTTTCCTTGAATATACTATATATATAAAACCCATTAATAAAAAAGTATTTAAAAAGAATTTGTGTACTGAAAAATAGCATTACACCCCATTTCTAGCCGAGGACAAGAAATATTTTCTTATCACAATGATGCTGCTTAATCCAATTTGATGGCCGACAGATGAAGTAGATTGCTGCTTGTCAATCTGAGAAGAGAACGTGGCCCATGCATAAGCTTTGAATGTAAAATTTTAGGAATTATTTTACATATATGTCTTAGAAATAGATACGAGATGCCCCACAGCGGAAGGTATTACCAAATTAGGATATACAGTTTGGGAAATGGCTGTATGGAAATCTGGCTCCAAAGGGCAACATGTGATTTAGAGTAAGGGTGTCAAACTCAAGGCCTGTGGGCCAGATCCGGCCCATGGGGAAGTCTTGGAAACAGCAAAGGGCTGGCCTGCTGTGCCTCTGCCAACAAAAACAGAGCTGAGGCCCCCGGGCTCCGTTTTTGCTGGCAGAGGGCTAGCAAAACAAACTAAAAACAAAACAAAAGGAAAAATGTTGCCCGTTTTGCATTTAAGCATGCAAGAAGGGACAGGAAAGGAGAAAGGGAAAGAGGAAAGAGAAAGAAAAAGATGGGAAGAAAGCAAGGAAGAAAAAATAAGGGAAGAGGGGAAGGAAGAAGAAAGGAGAAGAAGGAAGGGAGGGAGGGAGGAAGGGAGGAAGGAAGATAGATTATAATAAGAGTGAAGGAGGGTCTCAGGGAAGTCCTGTCTTACCACTTGGCCACCACAGGTGCCTCCGACACGAGTGATGTCGAGTTGGCCACACCCACCCTGGCCTCGCCCATCCTAGCCCTCTGAGGTCAAGCATAACCCTGCTGCGGCCCTCAATGAAATCAAGTTTGATTTAGAGCAGCGATGGCTAACCTTTTTGCCATCATGTGCCAAAAGCGAGGAGAGCGCAGGGAAGTCGCGCGTGTGCGTGCCCACACCCATAATTTTATGCGTCCCCCCATGCATATGCGTGCGACCTCCCTGCACTCTCCCCACTTTTGGCACGTGCGTGCCCATGATGGCCCGGTAGGCCTGATAGGCCTGTGTTTTTGCTCTCCCCAGGCTCCAGAGCCTTTCTAGGAGCCTGCGGAGGGCGGAAATGGCCTTCCCCACCTCTCTGGAGACCCTCCGCAGGCCAGAAACGCCCCATTTCTCTACTTCCAGTGGGCCAAGAAGGCCTGAAAATCAGCTGGTCGGTGCGCGCGTGCACGGTGGAGCTGAGCTCACGTGCCCACTGATATGGCTCCATGTGCCACCTGTGGCACGCGTGCCGTAGGTTCGCCATCATGGATTTAGAGCATGCAGAAGCCTCTACTAGCATTTCTCAGGAACACCTTAAAGTTATTGTGCATCACCTTGAATTTGTCAATCTTAAGAAGAAGCCTATCTTGCTTTAAGGAGCTCTTGTAATGCTACATGCATATTTACAGGTTCTCTTAATCACATTTGTTTTTTTCTTTCTAGATCTCTTCACAATCCAATGGGCTATATAGTTTAAAAAAAACTTTTTTCCAGTGACACTCACTTGTGAATATGCACTTAGAATAATGCATAATACTCTTAATTTTAGGTACTGGTATATTTCAAAAAGTCCATTACAACATTTATTTCTGCCTCCCAATTCATTATTTGCTTCTAACCCAGGCTTCCCACTTCAATTCCCGTGTCCCTCCTTAGAACCTGGGCCTGATCCATGAAGTCTTACCATCGCTGAGAAACTGAAGCAGGGCCAGGTCAATGGGCCGTTTCCATTTGGATCCTTTTTGTAGGGCAATGCCATAGCCTGTTGTGGCAAAGACCTTCCCACTTCCTATGGTGACAAGCTTGCAACCTTCTTCCTTGCGGGCCATGTAGTTGAGGACAGCTGCATCATAAATGAAAGCGTCCAGCTTCCTGCAGACAGGAAAAAAAGGCAGGTTGAGATGAGTTGAGGAGAACACAGAGAAGGTGCACCTCAAGGAAGGTAGGCTGTAAGGAACTGCAGATTCAATTTCTCTCTTTTGAAAACAATCTACGTATTTGTTCCAAATATACCAAATACCTGTTTTTAATAGAAGATAATATTTGTAGCTCAGGGTTGAACTGTGCTCCCCTTGATGCTCTCAGAGCTTGCTTATTTCCTTGCAGGTGTTTCATTACCCATCTAGGTAACATCATCCCTGTTAGCTCTCATGATGCACCTAGCACTGATAATGCTACCTAGTTGGGTAATGAAATGTTTGCAAGAAAACAACCAGGCTCAGAGAGCACCAAGAACCCACACGCGTTTTTGAATCTTGAAAGAATTCTGTTTTCTTGGAGTCTAACCAGGAGTGAAATGCTCCCGGTTCGGACTGGCTCAGGCGAGGAGGTAGTGATGGCAGCGGAAAGTTCGGAGAACCGGTAGCAAAAATCCCTGCCCCCGCCACCCCCATGCCCAGCTGAGCTGTGTGATCATCAGAGCCTTTTTTTTCTTTTAAATGGCTCTAACGAGCCAAGCTCTGACGATCCCAGCTGAGTTGCCTGCTAATCAGGCAACTCAGCTTGGATCGCCACAGCCATTTAAAATAAAAAAAGTTTTTTTCTTTTAAATGGCTCTGACGATCCTAGCTGAGTTGCCTGCCGATCAGGCAACTCAGCTGGGATCGTCAGAGTCTTTTGAAAGCATTTTTTTACATTGTTTTACATGTAAAAAACGGTTTTAAAAGTAAAAAAAAAAAATTGGCCATGCCCACCCAGTCACATTACCCCCCCAAACCACGCCCACAGAACTGGTAGTAACAAATTTTAGATTTCACCCCTGAGTCTAACCCACACATCTTAAAAGTAAATTGGTTTGATAAATCCATAGAAAGATGCAGAACGTGGCTAGTTTAGATTAGCTAACTGGGAGGAAACCATGTCTATAGATGGTCAGAAGGAAGAAGCTAGCAAATAATCTAGCAGTCTACTTTACTATATCTTAATCCTCAATCTATATCAATAAACAGCATACAGAAATATTATTTTATTTACTTGTATCCCACCTTCATTTTTTATTTGTATTCCATCTTTATTATTTTTACAAATAACTCAAGGTGGCAAACATATCCAACACACTTTCCTCCTCCTATTTTCCTCACAATAATGGTATAAGGTGGGTTCGTTCAGCTGAGAGTGAGTGACTGGCCCAAAGTCATTGATCTGGCCTTCGTGTTTAAGGTGGAACTAGAAGTCAAGGTCTCCCAATTTCTAGCCTGATGCCTTAACTACTAAAGTGGCTCTTTATGACTGATTAATATCCCTAAAAGAGTAAAAAACATAGGCAGAGATTTAAAGCACTACAGGAATACAACTCATAAGCTAATAAGAAAAAAAGTTATTTACTGTTAGAATAAATCCTGTCCTCCACCTTGTTCTTCATTACTCTCTCAATTTGAGAGAGATATATATATATATAATTTTATTCTCTTTTCGTAGGTCTTTATGTGTATTTTTGTTTCATCCAGGTTTTTCCTACGTAAATCAAGATCTTTATACAGCCATGGTTCAGTGAAATCTCATTCACTAGATTTTTTTGGCTTTATCAGACATCAAA
>WNWU01013574.1:1470664-1524825 GCA_012654045.1 Ptyas mucosa
AGGTTGGAAACACGGTTCTACAATATTTTTGCACATCATAGCAACATTGTGATGCCTGGAACCAACTCTGGATTTGGATGGGGTGGGGGTGGGGGGTAGAAATGTTACTGAACTGCATACAGAATCAAAAGAAGTCTGCAGGAATTTTAAAAAGCAAACTAGTGAGACTAATGTATGTGTGTGAGTGTTCATAATTTTCTACAGAATCACGTTGTAGCTGTTAATCTGTCTTAATTAGCAGCATATATGAATGTGATCTTGGTATATAGGATTAAATAGTAAATCATATATTTATAATAACCCAGCCAGTTGGCTTTTTAAATTGATAGCAGGCTTGACAGCTGTTCCAATAGCAATGAAGACCCTATCCATATGTCTGCTCAAAGGAGACTGACTGAGCTATAATCCCTCTTGTATTGTGGAAAATAATATTTAAGTTGCAAAACGTTCACATATGAAAATTTCAGATATAAACCCCCCCATTAGCAGCTTTACTAAAAGCATAATGCTGCACAGTTCCTTTAGCAATGGGTACCACATGGGGTGGGGCTCATTTTATTTAGTTTCTTTCCAAAAGGAATCAGCCAGAAATCATAGACATTCACAGAAAGCGCTGTTGTGAAGAACAGTAGGAAATCTGCTTAGTAGTGGGCACTGTTGGGACTAACTTGGCAAGACTCAAGAAAGTTACACACACATTTATTTATTTCTCTAAACATAAAACAGACTTACTCCTATGTACTGCATTCAGAAGATTTGTGGAGAAACCTGGTTGAACTGAAAGGATTCAGAATATTTGTCAAGTTACAATTGATAAAAATGGTAAGAGGCAGTCTAGCATAGTGAAGGTACAGGGCTAGAAACCAGGAGATTATAAATTCTAGTCCCGCTTTAGACATGAAAGTCGGCTGGGTGATTTCAGCCCAATCAACAGGAGACTGAGTTCTAGTCCCACCTCAGGCATGAACATAACTAGTCCAGGGGTCTCCAACCTTGGCAACTTTAAGCTTGGAGGATTTCAACTTTCCTGGCTGGGGAATTCTGGAGTTGAAGTCCTCCAGGCTTAAAGTTGCCAAGGTTGGAGACCCCTGGACTAGTTGACTTTGAGGCAGTCACTCTCTCTCAGCCCAACTCACCTCACAGGGTTGTTGAGAAAATTAGAGGAGGAAGGGATAATATATATATGTATGTATGTATGTATGTATGTATGTATGTATGTATATATGTATATATGCATATGTGTGTGTGTGTGTGTGTGTGTGTGTGTGTGTGTGTGTATTCACCAGCTGGAGTTACTTATAAAGCAATAAAGCCAAGATAAAAATCTAATAAATAAATAAATCAGCAGGTTTTAACATTTTTAGTTTTTAAGTAATACAAATCCCTGAAGAGACAGTCCTCTTACATGGGAGGAATACATCTAAAAAGTTGTTTTCTCTATCCAAATTGTGTATGCTCTGAAAATAAAATATATATATTTTTGCCTTTAGAGCTCCTTTTTCTTGTGAGTCTTTCAACCGACTCACTGATTAATTGACCAAAACTCACGTTATTAACTTGACTAAGATTTATTTAATAAAAACTAATTAACAAACTTGTGTTACAAGGTCACAAAATAATATGGGTGTGAGAGTCAGCCATGTCACCAGCCACATCCAACAGCCACCCATGACACTTGCTTAATCAAATGTCACACTGTAATCGCCACAGCAATTAATATCCCTTTGCAGCTGTGAGTTGCATAGGCAGGGGGAAACACGGCCCCTTTTTCAGGGTGTATGACTGCACTCCAAAAGCAGCCAGCTAGTAGAGAGAATGTGAGAAATGTCTAAAACTTGTTGGAATGTGTTTGCTGGTAAGATCTTCAGATGTTACACCTGTAAGAGAAGAGCAGGCAGACCCTGGAGGAGGAGTCAAGTGAGTAATTAGCCTGGAGTCCTTAAGTTCCTAAATCCAGCTCCTCTTGAATTCCATTAACTCTTATCTAGCGGCAATTTAGTACTGACTATTAGTTGACTGGATTCTTATGAATAGGCATGATCAATATGATTCTTTCCACCTGGAAACACCAGCTGGAATGTGAGTGACCACTGACCATCTACTCTAGATCACAGGAGACCATATTAAAATTGGAGTGGCTAAATGAAGACATGGGGAGGAACAACAATCTTGTATTCCTTCCCCATCCCTGTTCTCCCAATGTTATACCGGTCTTTCCTGCCATTCCCCCTTTACTTACCCCGTCTGCAGATTTTGAAGTGCATCTTCCACACTGCGCTGGTTGTACTTCCCCATATATTCATGCATTTCTCCATAGTTGTTCCGAATATTTTTTTCGGTGCTACCATTAGGAACTGTGCCAAATCTCAAAGGAGGATAATGGTGCTGGGGTCTCTGAAACTGTGGAGAGTAGACAAATGAAACAGGCATTGCCAGCCCATCCTTAGAAATGGAAACACACACAGGATATAAGAGACTAATCCTATCTGAGAGGATTGGAAGCTTCTGTGTTTTGGCTGAGTGAAATACATGATGTTTGGCTAGCCAATAGAAATCATATCCAAAATTTGGATTTCTAGATATCAGGAGATTCCTGCTATGTCAGGGGTCAGGTAAATCTAGAGCTGGCTGGCTAAAATATGGATGGTTAGGAGGATAGCTCATTGCTGGACTGATCTTTTAAAAAGTTTTATTAATCTTAATTGTAATATATGTCTCTGTGTGTACACACACACAAATCATACATACATATGTGTATATATGTGTGTGTGTATGTGTATATATACATACACACACCCACACATATATACATATATAAGCTGAAGCAAGGACAGGTTGAGCTTCTGCGAACCTAGCAGCTTAAAACCATACAAATAGAAATAGATACAGTAAATAGGTACCACTTCAGTGGGAAGGTAACAGCGCTCTGTGATGTCATGCTGGTCACATGACTACTTTTTTTTTTTTTTACAGTGCTGGCTATATGGTCTTGAAATGGAGGTGAGCACCGCCCCTCTGAATTGGAGACAACTAGCGGGGTAAAAATCCACAGGCACTTCTTTACCTTTTTACAATATATATATATATATAATTTCTACTTTTTATATTTCATTCTAACAAAAGGAGAAATACTGGCTATCAGGAAGTATTTTTCCAAGGATATAGTCATAGAATTTCTCCTTTTAATTTTTCTGGCAATCCAGGTGAATGATGTTAGTATTTCTTGAAAGCATATCTGAGAATAAGTCTCAGGGGCTCCTCACTTGTCACATATAAGCAGGTATAACTGATCTCCAATATCATTTTGTAATTAAAAACAGCTTTGGGAAAGAGGCTTTCAGAGTCAAGAACATGAGGCCAAATAAGCTTTTGTATACTTTTAGCAGAAAAATCAGCCGTATACTATATTGTAACTCCAAGTCACATAGTAACAGTTAGGAAGAAAGAAAGATAAATACTGTTGATTGCATTTCACTGCTCTAAATATTATTTTTTGAATCTACCTTGTATTTTCCAATGGCTCTCCATGTCAGTTTCATGCAGCACAACTGGTTATTAACCCTACAGGTTGTAATCAATTACCAGGTTTACAATTTGGGTGCTTAAAAGTTAAGAACACTTATGAAAGTGGTACCTAGGAAAAGCCTAGAGAGATTCTGAATTTTGCAAGTAGCTTTGAGGCTGCACAAAATTTATGTAAAGCTTCTCTAGGATGATTCTCTCTCTTTCTCTCTCCATATATACCTGGATATATGCATTTAAACTCAAGATACATGCATGCATATAAACTTGATACATACATACATACATTTAAACTCAAGTTATATATATACATTTAAACTCAATATACATATACACATTTAAACTCGATACATGCATACATGCATAGTCTAGGCCTAGGGCAGTGATGGCTAACCTTTTTGCCGTTGCGTGCCAAAAGCGGGGGGAGTGTGGGGAGTCACGGGTGCATGTGCCCACACCCATAATTCAATGTGCCCCGCCCTCCTGCGCATGCACATGTGACCCCCCCCACACACACACTTCCCCCTGCTTTTCACACACGATGGCACGGTGGGCTCGGTAGGCCCGTTTCCCAGAGGCTTTCTAGGAGCCTGGGGAGGACAAAAACAGCCTTCCCCATCCTCCTGGAAGCCTTCCAGAGGTCGGAAACAGGCAGTTTCCCGACTTCCGGTGGGACCGGGAGGCCTGAAAATCAGTTGGCCACTGCGCGCATGCATGCTGGAGCTGAGCTAGGGCAGCACTCGCGTGCCCACCAATATGGCTCCGCGTGCCCTCTGTGGCACCCATGTCATAGGTTCACCATCATGGGCCTAGGGCATATCAATTTTTTCAACTTTCAATTTCCAAAAACTAGGGGTGCTCAAAAGTTGTGACATGCCTTGAGGATTGTAAAAATATTTTGGTTACTTTAATATAATTTAGCTGTTCTTGGTAAGTAACTACATAAATATTATAACTTTTTAACATTTTGTTTCATTTGCATACTGTACATACATACATAATACATACATTTAAACAAGATACATACATATTGTACATGCATAGATCTAAATTCAACATACATATATTTAAACAAGATGCTATATTCTATACATTCTATATATTATATAGACATATAAACAAGATACATTCTATATATTATATATACATACATTTAAACTCAACATACATGCATACATATAAACTCAAGATGCATGCATTTAAACTGAAGACCTATATTTAAACTCTGGGGTGAATAGTTAACTTTGTCTTTCATGTAAAAGAAGAGGAGAGCAAATAATTTAGAAAGCCAACTGCAAGCAGGGGATGTGCCTATGGGTGGAAGCGAGGTCTCCAATGGCCTCAGAAATAGATGGACGCCATGGAAAGATAATTCTGGATACAAAAGGATTCAGCAGTTGTCAGAAAATGATTGTTGACAGAGAGGTGCACAGAGATCAGCAATACGGAAATAGACCGGGACACATTTAGAAGGATCAAGGGCAGGGACAGCCTGTTTGTTCTCTTCTAAGAAAGGACTTCAGAAAGCTGTAGAGAAAAACATCCTTGTCACGTTTCAAGCCACATCAAATTGATTGCCTATAACACACTGCTGTTCTGGGGGCCCTCGGACCTTTCTTCAGCATAGCACAGATAAGAAAGAAGCGGCCAATTTAAAACCCATCCCTAGTCAGGGACAAAAGTCAGAGGATCAGCACACCAAAGGGATTGATTTCTCTAAATGAGAATGGTGGGAAAAGGCTACTCAGTGGCAAATGGCTGAGGAGCCATTAGAGCAGGGGTAGTGAACCATGGCCCTTTTATGACTTACGGGCTTCCCAGAATCCCTGAGCCAGCATGGTTGGCTCAGGAATTCTGGGTGTTGAAGTCCACAAGTCGTAAAAGGGCCACGGTTCCCCACCCTTGCATTAGAGGGAGAAACATCTCCAGAGAACCCTGGAAAGGAATATAGGAGACGAGTGCAGATTATCTGGAGCTTGACAGAGCTGTGGATATAATCAAAGAACAGTGGGGAAAAAAAGGAACAGAGAAAGGACCAATGGAGGTGGCTAAGAATATGTGGCAGGAGAAGATGGCAGGATGCAGAGATGGAGAAATTCTTGTTACTAAGAACATGAAGAGGCTTGTGATACCTTCGAGATGAACTGGCTTGTTAGGCTTTATGGACTGCACAGCTTTGTCAGAGAAACAAAGGCAAGATTTCTGTTTTAATAGGCAGTAATGCTGGAGTTTTATCCTTCAAGAGCCACATTGTGGTAGGGTCACAGATCAGCGAATAGTAGGGTTGGAGCCAAAGGGAGAGGAAAAGCAAGAATTTTTCCTTCTTTTATTGTCCCAGTCATCTCTGCCTTTTACTTCTGGAGGAGCACGTTTCTCTTGATCACACTCTGAGCCGAAGGCATGCTGGGGGCTTTGAAATGAGGCCAGAGGATCGAGACCTCAGGTTGCCCATGGCCACAAAAGAACGAAATCCAGTGCCCTTCACCACGGCAAGCTCCAGAAGAGCAATGCCGCTCCTTCAAAGCTAGCATCTCCAGTTTTATCTGTTTGCTTCTCGCTGCTACTGAAAGATTCTTCACTGTAGTGTTGTAAGACATTAACAGGCCTCCACTGTGGAATTTTACACCACTAAATCTGCAGTCCCAGATACGGCTGCCAAGGCAGAAAGCCACCCAGCTCTGTGTGGCTTAATTCAGAGTATGAAATCTATCCAGCAATGCCCATTTCAAGCACATTTTGCAAAACTTTCCTTTCTCTGCTTCCAATTACCAACTTTCCCTCCCTCCCCACCCAGTGTGAATTTGTTAAACTGAGCTGTTTAATATTTATCTGAGATTGCGTTTCTTGTTGGACATTAATTATGCCTATTAATTACACCCCAGCTTGTTAGCTCTTAACGAAAAGGATTCAATGGGAGCCGGGCTGCCATGCCACAGCTGGTCCGATTTGCGTGGCCCCCTCCTTCCCACAGCTGTGGTTGTTCGTCAGGGGCTAATTACCAGGCGATAATCAGCCACGTCCTGGTTTATAAATACATCCAATACATGCTGGGTACCAACAAGGCTTCCGGTGGAGGGCCCCGTGGAGCTTCTAAATGTGACAAATGAGTCCAACAGCTTGCCCATCTCCCGTAACTTGGTACGCTCCAAAGGTACTGGAATTCAGTTCCCATGCTGGAAGGAAGGATGGGAGTTGAAGTGTAAAGCATTTGAAGGCATCAGGTTGGGAAATACACCTGGTTTAGGTAATTTACACTTTAATAAACAAACATGGGAAGTGAGACCCCTTGCTTCCTTCCATCCAGTCTGTCAGGGGTGCCATTTTTAATCTTTTATTGTAATTTCTTTGTTTATTGTGAGCCAACTAGTGTCATTCCAATCAAGCTGCATACAAATTTAATATATTTTTATTATGATATCCGTGTGATCTTTCTCTCTCTCTCTCTCTGTCTCTGTCTGTCTGTCTGTCTCTCTCTCTGCAAAATATAACCTCTATGTTTGAAATTAGAAGCACTTAACAACCACTTGTTCAATGGTCATTCTAACTTGCACTTGAATGAGTGGTACTTATGATCAGTCTGAAATATTTCAGCTCTTATAGCATCCCTGCATTGGTCACCTAGTTGCCACTTGAGACTCCTTTGTTAATTTCCTACAAGCAAAGTCAATGGGGAAACTGGCAGGAGGTCACAAACAGTGACCATGTGACTTCTTCACTTAATGATGGCATGGAATTTGCTTAACAAAAGCAGGAGATGTTGAAACTGCCATTGCTAAGCAAGATTGGCCATAAAATGACTGCATCGTTTAAGCTGGTCACAATTGCTGTTGTCAGCTGAGGATTATCTGTATTGGCTACTGAGATGCTTTTTCATGAGACAGATAGGAGGGTATAATATTTTAAAAGTACAAAACGATGTTGGATTTGTGGCAGATGTAGAGTTGGAGCTCTTCTGTTTTTCAGATAGCCATGACGTCAGGGCTTCTTCTGATTCTCCAAAGGAAAGATTACTGAATTCAAGGCAGCACATGCTGGGTAATACAAACTATAATATGATGAACACATTTGCTTTCTATAGAGAAGGTCTGAAATTCAATATCATCAAGGTCTTTATAAATAGTTCTCCAATGATCATAGACTTCATAACTTTCTGGCATTTTAAAATGGGAAACAAAAATCTTTATAGGTCCCTGCCTTCTTGTCTTATTCAGGATAATTCCATCTTCTCTTTGACTGGCATTTCCTGAGCCACTCTTCAGAATACAGAGCAAGTTTTCCCTTTCCCGAGCTGGCCTGATCACAGTCAGGTACATCTTCTAAACACTATTTAAAATAACCCTTGCAAAGTCTGAATGGCTCAATCAAAGGAAGGTTATCTTGGAAGACAAGCTGCTTTGCAAGACAATTCACAGAGCTCAGATCTAAGACAATGTAAGCAGACTATGTAAAAAAAAAATCTTGGTTTCATCAGGAAATGTTAGATGGAAACGGACAGTGAAGAAAAACAAAGATGCAACCCTACTCTTCATCTTAAACTGTACCAATAGCATACCTTTCCCTGATGTTTAAGTTAGTCAAATATCACAGCAATGGACTAGACAAGGAGTTTTCAATCACTAGGACAGTGATGGCTAACCTTTTTGCTATCGTGTGCCAAAAGCGGGGGGAGCGCGGGGGAGGTCACACATGTGTGCCCACATCCGTGATTTTATGCGCCCCCCCATGCTCCCCCTGCTTTTGGCACGTGATGGCACGGTGGGCCCGGTAAGCCCATTTTTCGCTCTCCCCAGGCTCCAGAGCCTTTCTAGGAGCCTGGGGAGGGCAAAAACGGCCTTCCCCACCCCCTCATAGGCACGCCGGAGGCTGGAAACAGTGTGTTTCATGACTCTGGTGGGCCCAGAAGGTCTGAAAATCAACTGGCCGGCGTACGCATGCGTGCCGGAGCTGAGTTTGTGTGCCCACCAATATGGCTCCACGTGCCACCTGTGGCACCCGTGCCATAGGTTCGCCATCACGGCACTAGGACATTCATTTCTACCTCAGTTTAAAAAATGACAGAATTTTCAATCCATTTAACCTGACGGAAGGTCAAGTTTCATTACCTGATATTTTGTTTTATTTTAACAAAAGCAAAATAGTTTTAAGGACGAAGGAGAGGGGGGAAGCCCAAGAAATGAGGAACCGTGTATATAAATAAGTCTGGAGTTTGAAGGCCAAGCAGATGAGTAGATCACCTCTTTTTCCTCATGAACCCCATCACCCATCCCCTTCTTCTCACCTTCTGGTCGCTCAGCCCAGACACCGTGTCAACGTACTCCTCCTGGATCATAAAGGCAGCCAGGTTGGCTGTGTAGCTGGCAAGGAAGATTACGGCAAAGAATGCCCAGATCAGCACCATGATCTTGCTGGTGGTGCCTCTGGGGTTCTCTACAGGCACAGAATTATTAAACACCAATGCCCAAAGCAACCAGATTGATTTTCCAATGGTGAACTTGGAGCCTCCAGTGCCTAGAAAGCAGAGGGGGGGAATGGGAGGAGAAAATAACTTTCAAAAACTAACCTGACTTGGGAAAGCTTAAAAACCAATAAGATGCACTGCTTTGACTTCCAGGGGGAGCCCAAATCTCCTCTCTCTCTCTCTCCCTGAAGCAGTGGTATACTCACGTTTGCTGTTGCTGAGGCTGCGGTTGTAGCCCACTGGGCTGAAATATTCGAAGATGAAGACAGTCACTGCAACGACTGTCAGGCACATGACAAACATCATCACCCAAACAGCAGGGCTGTAAGGCTCTGTGGAAAGAGAAATGGGGTAGGTGCTCAACTGACATTTTTTTTTTAAAAAAATCCCCTCTTTCCTTCATGAATTAAGATGCTCACCTCACCTCTTCATTTTCCAGTCTCCTAGTCAGGTTACTGATACCAAATTAAAGATGGTAACAAAAAATTCAAGACACAGCTCATTAGTTAGAACAATTAGTCAGCTCCCAGGGACCGGTAAGATCCCACAGAGTTGGTCTCCTCCGGGTCCCGTCAGCTAAACAATGCCGGCTGGCGGGCCCGTGGGGGAGGGCCTTCTCTGTGGCTGCCCCAACTCTCTGGAACCAGTTACCTCCTGAGGTCCGGACCACCCCCACCCTATTGGCCTTACGAAAAGCGGTGAAGACCTGGCTTTTCCGGCAGGCCTGGGGCTGTTGATCTTGCTCTTGTGATCTGGCAAGATCCGGCCATGAATGGCGTGAATGAGTTTTTAATGTTTTTAATTTTTAAATGTTTTTTTTATGATTTTTTAAAATGTATTGTGAGCCACCGAGTCCTCACAGAGGGGCGGCATATAAATTGAATTAATTAAATTAAATTAATCGGTGGAACGACAGGTCTCCAGAAGTTGTGGATGCTCCAACACTGGATGTTATTAAGAAGAGACTGAACGACCATTTGTCTGAAATGGTACAGGGTTTCCTGCTTGAGCAGGGGGTTGGACTAGAAGACCTCCAAGGTCCCAACTTTTGTTATTCTGTTATTCAATCAATCAATCAGAATAGAGCTGGAAGGGACCTTGGAGTCTTCTAGTCCAACCCCCTGCTGAAGCAGAAGACCCTATGCCATTTCAGAAAGGTGGCTGTCCAGTCTCTTCTTAAAAACCTCCAGTGATGAAGCACCCATAACTTCTGAAGGCAAGCTGTTCCACTGGTTAATTGTTCTCACTGTGAGGAAGTTTCTCCTTAATTCCAGGTTGCTTCTTAATTCCTAGAACTAAGAAGAAATTTCCTGACAGTTAGAATGATTAATCAGTGGAACAACTTGCCTCCAGAAGTTGTGAATGCTCCAACACTGGAAGTTTTAAAGAAGATATTGGATAACCATTTGTCTGAAGTGGTGTAGGGTTTCCTGCCTAAGCAGGGGGTTGGACTAGAAGACCTCCAAGGTCCCTTCCAACTGTTGTTCTGTTTTCTGTCTGTTTTTCTTGATTAGTTTCATCCATTATTTTTTTTTCTTGTCTTCTGGTGCTTTCCCTGAGACTGACTAAGTCCTTGTTCTGAAATCAGTGAATGTTACCATGGGGGACTTTAAGGGTCTTACATCTGATTCTAGTGTAATCTTTCGGAATAAGAGTGACCTGCAACCTCTTTGTCCATCTTCTCCCCACCTTCCCCCAATGTTTTTTCCTTTGTTCAAATCTCATCCTGAGCATTCACCTAGGAAGGCAGAAGGTGAAACAGTTCCATTGCTGCGGGACACCATGACACTGATGCCTGTCTCAACGAAGGGCACAGAGAAATCTATGACTTCAGCTCTTTCTGCATTGATGGTCAGGGATCCAATTGCCATGTCAGCTCGCTTGTAAAACACCTGATAGGGAAACAGACAGGATGAGAGAGTGGGTTTGTTTTTCTGAGGCAGGAGACAAATAAACATCCTGAGATTTGTGAGCCAGAGGAAAAGATTAATGCTGTCTAAGGCATAATATGTTAAGAAGCAGGAATATATAGTTTTAAGGGGCAGGGGCAGCTTTCCCATAAGCTGTGGTGAAGATTAGATGAGCAATCACTGTCAATGGACTGTTAAAGACAGTCCCTTTCTTCCATTCAGTATCTAAAAAAGCTCTATAGGTAGTCCTTGACATATGACCCCGATTGTGATCCGAATTTCTGTTGCTATGCAAAGTGGTTAAATGAGTCATGCCCAACTTTACCATCTTTTTTGCCATGCTTGTAAAGCAAACCACTGAAATTGTAATTCATAAGTGAATTATGCGGTTGTTAGGCAAATTCAGCGTCCACCAATGAATTTGTTTGCTGAAAGCCGGCTGAGGAGGTCGCAAATGGCGATCATGTGACCTCAGGATGTTGCAACCATAGTTAATATATGCTGGTTGCCAAGCGCCCCAATTTTAATCATGTGACTGTTTAATCATGGGAATGTTGTGATTGTTGTAAGTGCAAATAGGAATATTAATCAGCTTTTCCAGTGCCATTTTAACTTTGAATGGATGCTAAACAAATGGTTGTAAGTGGAGGGCTACGATATAGAAGGACTTAAGAGTCAAGAGGAACAGGAATTGCTAGTGTACAGGAGTACCTCCATAGAGTAGGAATAACCTCCATTTCTAAGATTTTGTGTGGAAATTGAAACCCCTAGTCTCCAATTACCTCTCCAATCATGCCGTTCCACATGCCATTGACTTTTTTCCCATGTTTGCCATTGGTGACAAGATAGAGGTCATAGGTGAATCCCAGAGTTTTCGCCAAACGCTTCAAGATATCGATGCAAAACCCTTTACAACATCTCTTCTTTAACTGATTGCTGTGAACAGTGCAAGGAAAGTGAAAAAGGAACTCAGCAAGTAATTTAGGAACATTGCAGAAAGTAAATAAGAACCAGTGTGGCATTGTGATTGGTGCGGAACTCAATTCCTCAGCCAGTCAAAAATTTCAGTGGCTGGGACTTTGGGGAAGCCACCTGAGTAACTTTGGGCCAATCACCAGGACACTGTGAATTCTAATCCTGCCTTAGCATGACTTTGGGCCAGTCACTTTCTAGCAGCCCAATCCACCTCACAGAGTTGTTGTGAGGAGTACAGGAAGAGGGAGAAGTATTAGTATGTTCACTGCCTAGAATTATTTATAAAAATAGTAAAGTGGGATGTAAATAAATAAAAATGATAAAACATGGAGCTAGAAAATAAAATAACATGTACCACTCCAGATTTCTTAGGAAAAAGGTGGAATCTAACTGGAATGATGTACATAAGCCCCATGAGGTGCTCTGATATTTTTCAGGAAGAACAGGATTAAAGTCTAAGAATAATTTGCCATGCTTGTGAGCACCCTTCTCAAGCATATTGAAAATACCTGTCAGTGTGGTTGAGAGGATGATGGCAGGGCACCGAGTCACGGATACAAGTCTTGGTGGCAGGATCAATGTCATCCACAATTACAAAGGGCCTTTCCTCCAAAGTTGCCACCATCAAGTGCTTGTTGTCATCCACAGGTTGCAGGAACTTCCTATAGCGTGACATACTCAGGATTCGTCGCTCCCACCTTCCCACCTGCCTCCCAAGGCGAAGAGAAGAGATTAGATACATCCCCAATCTTCATAGTTCTGCCAGACCCCCTAAGGCCATGATGGCAAACCTATGGTACATGTGTGCCACAGGTGGCACGCAGAGCCATATCTGTGGGCATATGAGTATTGCCCTAGCTCCGTGATGGCGAACCTATGGCACGGGTGCCACAGGCGGCATGCGGAGCCATATTAGTGGGCATGTGAGTGTTGCCCTAGCTCAGCTCCAGCGCGCATGCGCACACCAGCCAACTGATTTTCAGGCCTTCCGGTCCCACTGGAAGTCAGGAAACTGGCTGTTTCTGGCCTCCGGGGGGATGGGGAAGGCTGTTTTTGCCCTCCCCAGACTCCTAGAAAGCCTCTGGAACCTGGGGAGGGGGAAAAACGGGCCTCTGGGCCCACTGTGCCATCGCGTGTCAAAAGCAGGGGAAAGTGTGGGGGGGACATGTGCACATGTGTGGGACGCATTGAATTATGGATGTGGGCACCTGCACCCGCGACCCCCCATGTTCCCCCCGCTTTTGGCACGTGGCGGCAAAAAGGTTAGCCATCACTGCCCTAGCTCAACTCCAGCGTGCATGCATGTGCCAGCCAGCTGATTTTCAGCCTTCCGGGCTCACCAGAAGTCGGGAAACGGGCTGTTTCCGGCCTCCGGAGGGGAGGCAGTTTTTGCCCTCCCCAGGCTCCTAGAAAGCCTCTGGAGCCTGGGGCAAGGGCGAAAAATGGACCTACCGGGCCCACTGTGCCATCGCATGCCAAAAGCGGGGAAAGCACAGGGGAGTCGCATGTGCATGTGTGAGGGGACGGGGCGCATTGAATTATGGGTATGGGTATGGGCATGCACGTGCACAACCCCCCCCCCCGTCCTTTCCCCGTTTTTGGCACACGACGGTAAAAAGGTTAGCCATCACTTCCCTAAGGCAATGCCAAATTCATTCAACATACAAGAATTGTTTCAATCCATCAAAACGAGACAGGCGTTCCTTTTGAAAAAGGGCTCCGAAATTCAGCTTCTTATATTACATTTTGAATTTTCCCATCAACCCCTTTCCCTTAAAATCACACTCATCCTTCAACTAATGTCCTTTGGGAACAAGACAGAGGTAAAAATATTGGGTAGACAAGAAACATCTTCTGGCATCATTCAGTGATTTAGCTTGGCTCAGTGTCCCGCCTCAGCAATTTCCAAAGCTGGAGTCAGGACTGTATACATTAGCCCACTACATTTTTCTATTGGCCAGAAGCCACATAGTGATTATAAAATCTGGTTTGATTTAGCTTGTTTATGTAATTAAAAGTTCTTTGGTCTCTTTTATCTGTAGGGAATTCAGATGTGACAGGGAGAGAATGGAGATCGGAAAGCTCTCTCTCTGCTTCTAGTCGTCAGAAGCTTCCAGAAATCTGCCCCAACTCCAAATTCACATGTATCATGTATTCCACAGTCACCTTCACTCCATATTACTTCTTTTCTAAAGCTGCCTGCCCTCCAGCTATCTTTCTTGCCAACCTACAGCTCATTCCTCCCTTTCCCCCACCCCGCTTAAACTCACCTCTTCCCAAGTCCGATGTTTGCTAAGTGAGATTACAGCCAATGACGGATTGATCAGGTAGCCGTCCTCATTAAAGGAGAAGTCCTTGTCACCCCACGTGACATTCATGAAATAACTGTGTGAAAAGACAGAAGAGAAGCTCTTTGGACAACCCCAATCTGTTTTTAACCTCTACCTATTCTCCTGTCCCCAAAAACTTTTATCCAATATCTGAGAAAGAATACTTGGGAAGATGTAGACTAGGCTTCTAAAAGAAACCAAGGGGAAAAAAAGCCAATTTTGAGTAGAGATGGATGACACGTGGGAGGAATACGAGGTGGAACAGGTAAAATTGCAGAGTAAAAAGAAACAGATCTATTCACTGATCTCTGCAGAAAAGCTAATTTTTGCCCCCCTTCAACTAAATCTTAGCAACTTTTCCCATTAACGAAATAGGATATTCTCTACCCGCTTTAGAAACAATGAGAAAGAATATCAGTATTCAACTTGCTGTGCCCATTGCTAATCCCTCTCACGCCTTCCTTCCATCTGTTCCACCTAGTGGTCAAATGGTTTTGTCTTGATTTTGTGAATGTGCCACTCATTATAGACCACATGAGTCGTCTTCTTGTCCAGGTTTTGCATCTATTATCCCCTTTCTGTTCCCTTGTTATTGGCCAACGGAAAAAACATGAACTGTCATAGGTCTGGCTTCAAGATTCTCCCTGTTTTTTCTCCAGTGGTGCATTTGAATATTTTCAAGTATTTGAATATCTTCAAGTAAAAATAATGTGAAATAAAGAAGGTCCAGAGGAGCAAATCAGACCAAAGAAGAAGGAAGGTGGTCCTGACCTTATCCTGTACCTTAGTTTAAATTAGAATGGCAGTAATCAAGCAATGCTTGTAATCAAGCAACCATAGCCACTTCAACATCCCTTATTCTGGGGACTACAAGGAGGAGTATCAGAACAGGGGTGGGCTGCTGCGGGTTCGCAGGGGTTCGGGAGAACCTCTAGCTAAGATTTTGTGCAGTTCGGAGAACCCCCAAAACCCACTCCTGGATGGCCCCGCTCATCCCACCCCTCCCCTCCCCTCCCCTCCCAGGAGTCTCCACACGGCCTGTTTTGGATGCAGGTAAACGCAGAGCACACACAGAGGCTCAGGGAGGGTGAGAAATGGGCCTACCAGAAGTTCAGGAAGGCCAGAAACGGGCCTGTTTTTGGCCTCCAGAGGGCCTCCGGAGCCTGAGGAGGCCGTTTTCACTCTCCCGGAGGCCAGGGAGGGCAAAAATGCCCCCTCCCCCCACCGGGGTTCAGGAAGCCGACTAGGCCACACTTACCATGGCCACGCCCACCCAGCAACCAGGCAGAGAACCCCTTTCTAAAAGTTTTGAAGCCCACCCCTGTATCAGAGTGCTGGTTCTGAAATTAAAACTACAGTTTGGAATACAATAATAGAAGTAGTATTGCAGTGCCAAGAAGAAAGTGTAGTATGATTATGCTCGAAGACATAACAGAGGAACAGAGTTAAACTCCAGGTGATTAGATATAACTGTGGTCCATTTAAGTTTATGCCATATGTAAATGTATGCATGATGCAAGACTTCTTATTGCTTGAGACGATCCTTCTCCAATTGTCTTGGATACAACACAATCTTATGCCAGCTAGGAAAGGCAAAAGCTGTATCCAACACATTTGGGAGGCATCAGATTGTGGAATTAAATGGGTGGAATGATGCGCAAATCAAGAAAAGAATGGAAGTGAAGAAAAAGGCACAGGGTGGGAACAGGTTAGAGTTGTTCGTGGATGGGAACAACTTGATTGCACCACCCTCCCACCTAAAACACCCTCCCCGGCCTCTTTCCCTGCTAACCGATGAAGATTCTCGTTGAATTGGGTGAGATTGGGTGCCCGGCAGTCACTGTTGAATTTTGGAATTGAGCCATAGACTTGGAAGAGGGCCTCAGCGCCTTTAGCAATTATGGCCACCCCGTTTTGTACTCTGTGGTAAAGATCATCTTTCCATCCTGCTGAAAGCACCATGAAGAGTCCCTCAGGCAGTTCCTCAGGCAGTTCGGCAGTTCTACCAAAGTTGGCGCCTGCCATGAACCAAATATACCCAGGACCAGTAAGTTTGACTTCACGAGCGGCACGGAAGATGCTTTCTGCTTCTTCACGGGAACAGTAGAGAAGGCAAATACGGGCATTTATTTCTCGGAGCTGGCGTTTCAGGCGGGCTCCATCTGGGTCATCAGTGAGGTTAAGGGTCACAGTGCTGCGGCGCTCCCAACCAATGAAGCTGCTATCGGTCAGGACCTCAATGTAATCTACAAAATCTTCATAGCCAGGAAACAGGGTAGTAATGACGGCAAATGCTGTCCAGTCATATTGTTCCAGGACCTCAAACATCACCTGCAACTGTTGTTTGGTTGAGGAACCAAGCTGCAGGAATGTTGATCCTTTCTCCTGGATTTTAGAAAGAACAAAAGTGATCAGGCTGAAAAGCAGAAATGATTTTATATATTTATTTATTTGTAAAATTTATTGGCTGCCCACCTTATCATAGGGCAACTCTGGGAAGCTTACAATCTTAAAATGAGTTTTCCACTCATTTTCCACCCAGATTCAAATGAAGCATACAACTTTCCAAATATTTTCAATTGAGGAAATAACAGTTTCAGTTTTAAGTTCTGCTTTCAACCCAGCCCTCCCCAGCAACTGATCTTTCACAAAAATAATTCCCAAGTCTTTATGAACAGAATTAGATCATCTTGTTAGATCTACTAACTCCTACATGTAGCTGAAAATGAAGATGTAGTATAATTCTATTATACCTCAGTAATATTGATTTTTTTTCAGTTCTGCTATTATTTCTAATCTTTACCATATCCCCTCCCTCATGTATTCACATTTCTGTACACCTAACAGTTAAATTATCTCCTAAGGGCCCTTTTTCCTAATTGTTCACCTATTGAATAAGCAGATTTCTGTTAAGTGACCGAGCTTCCATGTATATTCAGGTAGCAAAATAAGCCCAGGACGTTAGGTTACCTTGGGAGTAAGAACAATGGCTGATCCTCCATTGATGCCAATGATTGGAACTGAGGTCTGTGCTGAGATGAAGTCCAGGATCTGGGCGACGTCCTCTGTTCGTGTATCATCTTCAAAAACGACTCCATGGATATGCAAGGAGGAGAGGACATCACAGAGCCGTACGATTAGGCTACGAGGATTGGTGTCGTTCAGAACGACAGGGATGGGGTTGATCTCCATGGAGAAATTGCGAAAATCCTCAGGTGAGAACCGGGCACTTTCTGGTGTGTAGGTTGAGCCACTGAAAATAATGGGAATGTTGATGGTTCGTCGCCGTAGGTCCAGGAAAGGGCTGGCGCAGGCCAGAGCCATAACAAAGAGCATCCTAGCAGCGGGGGTGCCCGGGGGCAGGCTCATCTCGCAGGACCTCTATGTTCCCCCTGTAGTAGGTTGGAAGAAGAAAGAGACTAGGGAACGAGAAGCAAAACATCAGAGGACAGGAGGCCAACGGTGACCTTAGGATTCAAATGGAAAGAATTCGGCTTGGCAACCAGAATGGTGTTTGGGCTGGTCTATCCTTTCTCTCCCAAGGCATCCCTTGATGGTGTCCAGTTTCTTTGTATCAGAGGTGAGGAACCATGGCCCCCTTTATGACTTGTGGACTTCAACTCCCAGAATTCCTGAGCCAGCATGGCTGATTCAGGAAGTCTGGGAGCTGAAGTCCACAAGTCATAAAAAGGGCCATCATTCCCCACCCCTGCTTTGTATCATTCTCGTCCTTTGCTAAACGGACCAGCTCAGGGTTGGGAAGGTAAAAAGAGAATCCACTGAACATATGAAATGAAGTAAATCTTCCTCCCAAACTTCACATTTCCCGATTTCTCTTCCCTGAAGGCCAGTCCTTCTGAACCCCAGTCCTGTAGATACACAGGTAGTCCTAGACTTAAGACCACAATGGAGCCCAATATTTCTGTTTCTAAACAAAACAGTTGTTACTTGTATCTTCCCCACTTTACAACTTTTCTTGCCACAGTTGTTAAGTGAATCACTGTAGTTGTTAAGTTAGTAACATCGTTGTTAAGTGAATCTAGCTTTCCCATTGACTTTGCTTGTCAGAATGTCACAAAAGTGAATTACATTACCCCGGGACACTGCACCCATCATAAATACATGCCAGTTGGCAAGCATCCAAATTTTGATTAAACGACCATGGGGATGCTGCAGTGGTCATGTGTAAAATAGTTGTAACTGTTTTACAACTGCCATTGTAACTTTGAACAATCACTAAACGAATGGTTGTAAGTTGAGAACTAGCTGTATATGATTGAAATCCCATCATTTCCAACTCAAAACTGAGCAGTTCACCCAAATCTATTGAACCTAATTCAGAGCCTGAATGTCAGTTGTCAGTCCTTTGTTACATTTGTACTACTAAGCAGTGGATAAGATTAGTCCAATTAAAGAAAATCAAGCTAACTGTAACATGGACTGAGTGTAGATCAATGGAGTTGATTAAAATGAGATAGGACTGATAACCACTTAACTCTGGTTAAGTACATGTAGTCCTTGACTTATCACCATAATTGGGACCAGAATTTCCATTGCTATGCAAGATGGAAGTTAAATGAATCACGCCCAATTTTATGAACTTTTCTTTACCATGGTTATTAAGTGAATCGTGTGGCTGCCAAGTGAATCTGGCTTCCCCCGTTGTCTTTGCTTGGGAAGGTTGCAAATGGCTATATGTCCCTGGAATGCTGCAACCATTGTGAATATAAGCATCCAAATTTTGATCACATAGGGATGCTGTGATGGCTATCACAGTGTGAGACCATTAGCCTCTTTTTTTTCAGTCCCATTGTAACCTTGAACATTTGCTAAACAAATGGTTGTTAAGTCGAGGACTACCTGTATATTTTATTTTATTTATTTATTTAATTTGTATACCGCCCTTCTCCCAGAAGGGACTCAGGGCGGTGAAGAGCCAAAATTTAAAAATACATACAATACAAAAGTTAAGATAATTAAAAAAAATTAAATCAATCGGCCTCCCCATTTAAAACCCCAAATCTTATAAGATTAAAATCCCATTAAAAACTCTTTAGGCTAGGCCGGCTTGATGGAATAAATAAATCTTCAGGGCCTTACGGAAGGTCCAGAGGTCCGGGATCAATTGTATTCCAGGAGGTAGCTCATTCCACAGGGCAGGTGCCCCCATAGAGAAGGCTCTCCCCCTGGGGGCCGCCAGCCGACATTGCTTGACCAATGGCACCCTGAGGAGGCCCTCTCTGTGAGAGCGTATTGGCCGGTGGGAGGTTATCGGTAGCAGCAGGCGGTCTCGTAGATACCCTGGCCCTAAGCCATGGAGCGCTTTGAAGGTGAGAACCAATATCTTGAAGTGCACCCGGAAGATTATATATAATATAATCTCTTTCACTGCATAAAAATGGATGCTCAGACATTATGAAATGCTACTTCAGAATCAGAGGGTCAAACGCCACAAACAAGAGCCACATCTCTGAATTTCAAACTTGCTCTGAATTTCAGCATTGTGTTCCTACCATTGTTCCTACCCAACACTCAACCAAATTTGATCATGGATCTCATCTGGCTGATGTTGGGTCACTCAGTTTTAACCTGACCTACTTCACAAGGTGGTTATGGGGGGGAGGGGGGAGAAATGAGAGAGGACTCTACTTTTTGTCCTCAAGAGAAAAGTTTTTTAAATATATGGGACAAGAAGCATTCAAAGATGAAGTTCCCATTCATTTGGCAACACAATCCAGGAAAATTTGCAGTGTATAATCCTGCTGTTCATAAAGTTTATCTCTAATATATAAACTATGCAGAAATCACTTCTAACCATTGTGGTGGGTTTTTTTTATGATACTTTAACATCCAAATTCTTGAATTACTAGTGGGAGCTATAGATTTACTAAGAAATGAGGCAGGGAGGTTTTGTTGCATGTATCTGTGTGTGTACAATACACACACACACATATGTGTCAACCAATCCTTAAACTCCCTGATGTCCTAAGACAGGAGTGAGAATTTTACCCTTTTGTTTCAAGTTTACCCTACAAATTTCAAGTGCCTAACTGAGATTTTTTTTCCTCCCAGCTAAGGGGGAAAGGTCACCAGAATCCTGCAAATTAGAGGCAGAGGTTTAAAACACACACACACCCTTAACCCCCAATTCTACCTGATAGATACTCAGTCCTTACCATCCAGGTGCTACACAGCCAAGAGAGTCCCTTGGTATGTTAGAGTAGTGGCAGCTGGGCAGTTTTAAAGTTATAATTAACCACCTGTCTTCGTCTCTGTGTGTACCTCAAAAGCCTCTTCTTCACAAGAGAAATCCTTATCACAAGGTAAAACATTACAGGGGATCCTATGTTGCCTTTACTAATTTTTATTACCAGTTTCACTCTGAAACAGACTATCTATGTGGCCATTTAACCACACAGCTCGCCACAAAGAATCATTCTGAGATATCAGTAACCTTAAGCTGTTGCTTATTTCCTTTGCTCCTGACATTTCACCCACATTCATCAAAAGTGAATTAGATTGTACACAGGACACACACACACATACTACAAAGGCAACCCTCCCCTCCAAATAGGCATCCTGTAAAAACTGAATAAATTCTCTCTGTGTGTGAGGGGGGGGGGGAGGGAGGGGGGGAGGGAGAAGGAGGGAGGGAAAGAGAATTTTAACAGAATGGTTTAACTTGTAGTTATTCTGAATCTTTAATTTGCCTCAAAGCAATCTGCCAAAGCCAACTGATCATTAGCACAACCACTTTATAGACATTGGAGAAGCAACTTCCAAGTCTGCTTCATAAATTACATGAAGTATTTTTAGGATGCTCCTAAGAATACAAAAACCTCCAAAAACAACTCTCAAAATAAAACAGTAGTTTATTTCTTTCCCCCCAAATGAAGGAGGAAAAATCAGCATTGGGGAAAACATGCATCCTGTTAACATGTGAGTTTATTAGAGTTTATTAGAACCTGCTATTTCTTTCTTGCAATGTTTTATATTCCTTTAATGATGAAACCAGGCATTTGATATAGTTATCCTCGACGTATGGCAGTTCATTTAGTGACCATTATGACCATTTTTTACATTTACAACTGTTGCAATATGACCCCATGGTCATATGATCAGAATTGTGATGCTTGACAATTGGTTCATATTTATCACTGTTGCAATGTCACTGGGTCATGTGGTCCCCTTTTGTGACTTTCTGACAAGCAAAATCAATGGGAAAGTCAGATTCACTTAACAACCATGTTACTAACTTAACAACTGCAGTAATTCACTTAACAACTGTGGGAAGAAATGTCTCATTCAGTAATAGAAGATTTGGGCTCAATTGTGTTTGTAAATCAAGGACTACCTATATTTGTGGATTATTCAGATATCTGGAATCTTCTAACCACAACTAATATAAAATATGTTTCAGAAAGAGTTTTTCAAATGATCATCAAGGTAAAAATATGGAACTTTTGCTTTATATATCATAAACAAAAATAAAATTTCCTGACAATTAAAACAATTAATCAGTGGAACAACTTGTCTCCAGAAGTTGTAAATGCTCCAACATTGGAAAATTTTAAGAAGAGATTAGATAACCATTTGTCTGAAGTGGTGTAGGGTTTCCTGCTTAAGCAGGGGATTGGACTAGAAGACCTCCAAGGTCCCTTCCAACTATTCTATTCTATTCTATTCTATTCTATTCTATTCTATTCTATTCTGCATAACAGTATCTTGTTTTATCCTGTTTTGGAAACAAATCCATTGCTACATAGATGAATCTGCATTCACAAGATCTACATTTCAACTCTATTTTGATAATAATTGGAGCAATATATTATATAAATGTATATGTATATATGTACATGTGTGTGTATGTATGTGTATATGTGTGTGTATATGTGTATGTATATGTGTATACACACACATGCATATATATATAATTTCTTTTTGGGTTTTTTTCTCTAAGGAGGTGAATGATCAAGACTATCTATCTATCTTCTTAATCATTCACCTCCTTAGGGGAAAAAAAACAAAAAGAAAGTATATGACTTATGTTATGATGCTTTATTCTTTTTTTTTTTTTTTCCCCTAAGGAAGTGAATGATCAAGACTGTCCATCATTTCCACATGAAATATCTGATAAAAGAAGAAGGTAACTCATCTCATGAGCAAAAATTATTTTGGCTCCCTTGTCCATAAAGTTGCAATGAGAATTCGAAAACTGACAGATATTGTAAAAATCCTTTACACATACCAAGTGCTACGGGGATTATAATGTATAATAATATGGCCGCCACCTGCCACATTCAAGAAAATCCTATGCCAAGTATGTTAATTCAGGGCTGCTCTAATATGCAAATGAGCTCTGGCCCTCTGGCTCACTGTATTATTGTGATGCAGTCCGCAGTGTGAGCGCCAGTTTCTTGCTCCTGGTCCAGTGCCACTTGGCACATTCAATTGGTCGTGGTAGGGGGAAAAAAACCCAACAAGATAAATCCCCACTGATAGCAACCATGCTAACTGATATCTCCCTGCAGTAAAATGGGCAAAATTGCATCAGATGATTACCAAATCTCTTAACCATGCAGATCTCACCCACAGCAGAAGATCTCAATTCACATCTGGAGGTGCCCAGCACACTTGACTTGTCGGTTGTCTCCTGCAATGCTAGAGGCCAGAGTTTCTCAACCTTAGCAACTTGAAGGTATCTGGACTTCAACTCCCAGAATTCCCCAGTTAGCACTCCCGCACATCTTGAAGTTGCGAAGGTTGAGAAACACTGCTATAGGCACAAGAACTCTGCTTTGGGACCTAAACCCCCACAGCTTCATAGCAATGTTTAACAAGGTCTTTTTCTTTCTTATCACCCTCACTCTGTGCAAGAGACTCTAGCTCTGGTTCTTGCTTAGGTTGCTTTCTCTTTATCGTTTGACTACCTTTACGGTTTTTCCGCTCCAGTCTGAATCTGTCAAGCCTTCCTTAATTGGTTTCTGGTTGTACCTGTTAATCCTCTTCTCAAATCAATACTCAGATCACCAGTCATGTGGAACTGGATGATCCTTCGTTAGGGATGTAACCATAACGCACATTAATCTGTTTTTAAGAGAACGTTTGAACTCGCATACTAAATGACAGGCAGTGAAGGGAGCAGCTTAGATCATTTGTGGGAGTGTAAGGACGACAATAACAAATTGTGTTTGGTATGGCAACTCCTTTCCAGCATGAAGAAGTGACAGCTCTAAGGATTCGGATCAGAAGACATCTGTGTTGAAAGATAAATATAATTGGGTAAAGGTACAATCTTCATCAGTCTGGGATCTTAATTCTCAGCCTCCTTCCTTGTTGTGATGGAGCATTTTCTGTCGTCAAATGTTGCAATGCTTCTTGGCCCCTGGGGAATTCACGTGGACTTTCTCGTTCCAAAGACTGCATTCTCAGAATTCAGATAGGACTTGCCATAAAGAAGGGTGTAGCAACAACCTAATGATGGAGACTGTTGACATGCAGACTGTGAACCGAGACCAGCATGGAGTTTGACTTCTTCCTTACTAATGAAGAACTCTGTTCTGGAATATCCCTTTCCCTTCGGTGCAATTCTGAGACTTGATCAGTATTTCTCAACCTTGGCAACTTGAAGATGTGTGGACTTCAATTCCCAGAATTCCCCAGCCAGCCATGCTGGCTAGAGAGTTCTGGGCGTTGAAACCCACACATCTTCAAGATGCCAAGGTTGAAAAACACTGGCGCAGATAAATTCATTCCCCAAGGCAAAACATCTCACAAGGGTTTTTAGCTGCTGCTGAACCCACCAGAAATGTTGAGCTGATTCCTAACAGGTGTTTGCTGCCAAGTAAGTATTACACACCTCCCTGGCACAGAGTGGGTTCATATTCTCCACTCCTTCAGGTTTGGATGTGCTTGGGAAATGGTGATACCAGCAGCTAGGAACTGGACTGGTACCAGGACAGCTTGCTCAGTGATGGAGGGAATCCAGGTAGGAGGAACCCACGCCAGACAAAGGGACAGGGAAGTGGTAGTTAGAGAGAAGTCCAAACCACAGGTGCCTGGTCTATAACTTTCCTCCCTTGCCAGAAAAGATCAGGTGTATGGAGACATGCCTAGCATATCATGCCCACTGCAACTCAGTCATGCAAATCTGCAAACATGCATCCTCCTAAATAGAGGTAATCCTCGATTTACAACAGTTCATTTAGTAACTGTTGGAAGTTATAACGGCACTGAAAAAAAGTGACTTATGACCAATTTTTACGCTTACCCAGCATCCCCATGGTCACATGATCAAAATTCAGATGCTTGGCAACCGACTCATATTTATGATGGTTGCACCGTCCCGGGGTCATGTGATCACCTTTTGCGACCTTCTGACGAGCAAAGTCAACAGGGAAGCCCGATTCACTTAACAACTGTGTTACTGACTTAACAACTGCAGCTATTCAATTGCTACAACTGTAGCAATGTTGTAAAACGGGGCAAAACTCAATTAACCAACGTTTCACTTGGTAATAGAAATTTGGGGCTCAATTATGGTTGTAAGTCGAGGACTACCTGTACTGCAGCTGGGTACAGATTTGCCTCTTCCAGCCACTCCGTCACTCTGAGCCTTAAGCAGGAATTTCCTACTTGTTTTTGCTCTTTATTGTTGTGTTTTATCCTTTTCAATGCCACCGAGCCATTCTGAGTGTTATAGAAACAGAAAAGCTTCCTCTCTAAGAAATGAAAGCCATCCTTTGCCCACACATGCAAAATGGCCTGGTGCCATTATAAATGCGTGGGCAAAAGGTAGCTTGGCTTTCTTGGAGAGAAGATAGCGAGTCCTGCAGCAGCTAATCAGATATTTCTACTCCAGTATTAATATTGCTCCTTGGGAAATTTATACCTTGTCTCTAGGAAATTTATACCTCGACTCCAAATAACAGCTCCAGGCCACACACGCACACACACGCACACACACACACACACACACACACACACACACAAGATTACATTTTACAAAGTTATAAAACTCTGCCCAAAAGAGTTAATAATTACCCTCTGAACCAAAATAGAAACGAGAGAGCTTTAAAATAAACCGGAATGCAACTAATCAACTAAAGCTGAATGAGTATAAAAGCTTGGCCAAAGGGAGCAGAGGAGATACTAAGGTTTATTTCCTCATCTTATTCTGCCCTTTTGTGTAATCCCAATTGTGGTGGTTTAAACCGTAGCTAAATTGGGAGGGTTTTTTTTTTTCCAGAGAAATACCATTACCAAGACAACATGAAACTCTTTTGTCCAGAAAAGATTTGGAAGAGAGGGAGAAATGAATTAGAAAAAGCACAGAAGAGAAATTGAACTGGGCGGATTTGATGGCTGTTGCTGACGGCTACAAAATTCTGAAGGATTCGGTACCTGTACTAAAAGACTGGCACCGGTTTTCCAACTGCTCACCAGCCAGTCACAATCTGAGGCATTGGTTCGAACCTTTAAAGACCTGCACCATTTACAGTCTGAATATCAAAACAAGCCTCTTCCCTTAATGATCTACGAATGTAGCTGTTGCAATCAGGAGAAGCTCTTTTGAAGACGCTCCTGCTATCAACAACCTTGGAAATTGCTTTTGGCCTCTGAATACATCTCTTCTGCCAGACCTGTAATTCTTAACTGACTTCTGTGTGGTGATTGTATTAATTTTCATACAAATTAATATGTGTTTAACTTTTTGGATCGATGCGTTTGGCTAATGGCTTAAATACAAGCCAAAGTGGAAAGGCAAGGCATGCAATTAATAAATAAATAATTGGATGGATGGATGGATGGAAGGATGGAAGGAAGGAAGGAAGGAAGGAAGGAAGGAAGGAAGGAAGGAAGGAAGATGCTGGGTATATAAAAATATAGATAAAAAATAATTTGTGTGATAAAGGTTTCAAATGGGGTCCACCCTAAATAGGAAATTTGTGGTTTGTTGTTTAAAATATATGTGGAATTTTATCTTTAATTTATCTTTAATTTTACCTTTAACTTTTATGGCTGCCTTGGTCCACCTGCCATCTGTTTTTGCTATGTGACTGGCTCATTTCAAGTTTTTACTCTCTTGATGATATTGTATACTATATGATATCATCAAGAGAGTCAAAGAATGGAAATGAAAATGGGCTGGTCACATAACAAAAAGAACTGATGGCAGGTGGACCAAGGCAGCCATAAAAAGCATCCATGAAAGAGACTGAAAACAAGATGGAACGGCAACATCAGGAAGTATTGTGGGCCCAACTGGCAAAAGAAAAGTCAGGACCATATTGGTTGGAAACATATGGAAGAGGCCTTCATGGATAGACAATGGCTAAGATGATGATGATGATGATATGTGGAATTTTATGGTTAATCTGTATGAGCAATTGCAAATGGGTATTGCAAAAAGGGTTGCCATTTTGAGGTGGGCTACATGTACAAGCTGCAGCTTGTTAATGCTGACGAGGCAATGCTTCTGCATCACCAGAACTGAAATCAAAAGCGACACTGAATATGTTATTAGTTTTAATAGCCATACCCCTAAAATGCTTCAGACAACTTACAAGTACTGTAAGGATAGCCTATTAATGAATGGCAGAAGAGGAGGAAGAGGAAGAAGAAAACAAGAAAACAAGTACTTAGTACTTATAGCAGCAGCTTAAATGGAAATGATTCAGAAAAGTCAGGACCCAGACTAACATACCAGTTGATTCCCCAAATCCCAGTTGTTCACCTGCTACAGCCAGGTGGATTCACAGCTTTAAGATCAATGCTATATTATCCAGCAATTACTAAAGCTATGCTGGTCTTCGGATTTGGTTCTAAAAAGATGCTTTGGAGTGTTTCAGAATGCAAACACAGTATTTGTCTCAATAAAGGAGAATATTTGCAACTCAGGGTTGAAATGAGGTGTCCCTGGTGCTCTCTCTGAGCTTGGTTGTTTTCTTGCAGACGTTTCATTACCCAAACTAGAATCATCATCAGTGCTCGTAAGAAGTGGGGTTTGCCTAGCATTTGTCTGCAACTCTTCGCTTCTCTCAAATCCTTGAATCTACCTCTCCCCAAATGCCATCAATGTGCTACATAAGATAAAATTATTAAATGTATGGGTAAAATAATGTCTTTCTTTTAATTACATTCTATTTAAATTTGGGGTCTCTTTTTTTCCTTTTGGTTCCTTCACTATTAGGATTATAGCTTCTGAAGGTGGTTTATGCATTCCTCAATTAAAGGCTTCTCTCTTTACAGGATTGGGAAGTGATAATGGTGCAAATCAAATAGGTCAGTGGCCCCCAACCTTTTGGGCACCAGTGACCAGTTCTGTGGAGAGAAGTTTTTCCATAGACCAGAGGGGGCATGGTTTTGTGTGCTGTCTGCATCCCAGGGATGGGGTTTTGTTTGTTGTGCGGACTGGTTTCTTGCATGCCAGTCCACAGACCGGAAGTTGGGGATCCCTGAAATAGACTTTCAGCAACAATTAAGAGGCTATTCATCACTTGTGTTCTACCGAGAATGATGTAAAATAAGATGACTCTGCAAACAAGAAACATTTAATTTAAGCTAAAGAAGTTCTTACGAAGGAGGTCTTCTTCTCAGGTGTGTTTTCCTGTCATTTAGACCAGTGCTTTAACTATGTGTTAGTATTCCCACACTCACAAACACACACACACACACACACACAGACAAAACCACCAGAAACCAAATTCTTAAAAAAATAGAAAGATAATGTCACATTCTCGAATGAAACATGAAAACAAATAAATATATTAATGCTTTCTAAATAATGTAAACAAAAGATGACAATTCAAGGGAAAAATACCGATAGCCCTCGGAAACAAATTTGCAAGTCTCAACATCCTACCAGCTCTCATTTGGATAGGTGACAGTATAGGTGCACTCAGGTGAATTCCGTACATTTCCATGTGCCAAGACTGCAATTCAGAATTCTATTATCAACATCACACGGTATTCAGTAAAAGGCACACCACAGACAGACATGTATGTCACATATGTATACAACATACATGACAATGTCCCAAGCCCACACCCACATATACAGACAGCACCTTGCTAGTGCAATCTGCTGGGAAATACACAGAAGGTTGTGTCAAGACTCTACACGTCTTTGTCAAACCCATCGTTGCAAGTGACTTCAGGAAAGGTTGCCTTCTCTCACCACAGGCGAAGTGTATGTGCTTGTGTGAGCCATCTCTCCCCTCAAATGTACTGATTATGTTTAGATTTTTAGAAGTAAACCGAGCTCTTCCTTCAAATTAAAAGTGTAAAGATGCACCATGGACAACACCAACACGGGTGTGTGTGTGTGTGTGTGTGGAGGTGGAGAAACAGTCCCTGCTGTTTTGACAGCATTGCATAAATTAAGCAGACCCCTAAATTGTCAACCTCAGATAGAACACAGAGCAATCTGAGGTTCCTTGATCTCCTTCATTGATACAAGAGAATGAGAGCTATCTGCAGGGACAGGTCTACAAGTGCAATCCCAAATGGAGAAGTGGTTAAGCATCCATCTCTTGTGCCTCTTCGCAGAGGAGGAAGCAATTTCTGCAATCATAGAAGTGTTTCTATTCCTGGGAGCGCAATCAAAAAAACAGCACTCTGCCCAGCTCATCAGGGCCATGTGTGAGCACAGACCAACATCCCAAGCTGCCTCCATGCCGTCTTTCCTGCTTCTGTCACTCCATCACTGGGAGTGGGGAGTGGGGGAGAAGGAATCCTCATTTTTGTGTCCGGAGGCCATCCTGAATAGCAGTGGTGATGTTGGAGGGGACAAGACTCACAATAAAGAGGGATAATAATAGAAAATCAGGATCTCCTGGGAGGAGAGGTGGGGAGAGAGGTCTGGAAGTTCTTTTGTGTGCATTTTAATGTGTTAAGGCAAATGATAGACTGGTTTTGCTGCTTGCCCACCCCCAAATGGCACGTAACCAAGAGCTGGTGGCAGTTGGAATAGGATTTTTTGTCTCCTATCCTTGGCCGTGCCTCCTTCTCTGCCAGTATTCCTAAGAATCTCTTGCAGCAAGGCTGGTGAAAGGGGCAACATGCATCCAGATGGAACGGAGTGAGTGAGGGTATAGTGCCCAGTAGCTGGGGAGTTAATTTCTTCTCCATTATGGCACCTGCCCTATGGAACATCTTCCCATCCTTCACAATACAAACAGCTCTTATTGTTGGCCTTTTGCAAGACCGTGAAGACCAAGTTCTTCACCAGGGATTGAAGTCAAGATGGGGCCTCTGATATGGGTTTATGGGATTTGTAGTTTTACTATGCCTCGGCTATTTGATTTCTCTTTGGTTTAATGTGGTGTTTCTCAACCTTGTCAACTTTGAGAGGGGTGGATTTCAACATCCAGAATTCAGGGAGCTACCTGGGGAATTCAGGGAAGTCCGCCTCTCTCAAAGATGTCAAGGTTGCATGGAAACCCTGATTTTTATTTTGTTCGCCTCCCAGAGCTCCTTGAATAGATGGGTGGCCCTTGAAAAACGGAAGAATGAAATAAAATGACATTCTGATATAATTGTCTAGAGCCTCAAGAAAGTTTCTTTTTTACAACTCCATCATGCCCTCTTTATAAAATGGGAATTATAATCTGAGAGAGAAAGAGAGAGGAAGGGGGAAAGAAACAGAGAGATGAGGAAAGGGAGGGAAAGGGAGAGAGAGGGGGGAGAGAGGGAGAGAGGGAGAGAGGGAAGGAGAGGGAGAGAGAGATTACACAGATAAACAGGAAGGGGGTAATTCTTCATCATGCTACAAAATATTCCAAGTCTCCTTGAACTTCTTAAATGTGTGAGATGAAGGACTGTGATAGTGTCAGACAGCTTGGAGAAGGAGGCTGAAGAAGACCAGGGTTCCTTGGGGAGCCTCTGACTGGTCTGCCATGCCGTTAATCCTACCCCTCCAAATCTCTGTGAGATCAAGGGGAAAAACATGTGCCCTCTGAGGAAGAGCCGGTTAAAAATTCTGAAAAAGAATTCACTTTCGATCTGGATTTAGCCTGCCACCTGTTTAGAGGAGTTCCAGCAAAAATGAAAGGGAAGCTGGAATTGCTAATGTCTGTATCACATGTTTGCATGGATTTCTCAATTCTTCAGGAGATCTTCCCGATTCTTGCTCCATTACCCTCAATCTCTGCTTCCCACTTCCCTCACCCCTGCCTCTTCCCCCCCCCCAATCTCTCAAGAGCTTTCTTTCTCTCTTTCCTTCTCCCCCCACCCTTCTCTCTTTACTTCCTACTGGAGATATTGATTTTTTTTCCCTGCCTTTTCTCTTCCTCCCCTCGGGCCCCGAGTCGTGCTGTGTTTTTGTCCCTTTCCTTGCTTTGTATTTCTGCACGTGTCTCAGTTGGAAGAACGCAAAAACGAACACGGTCTCAAGGTGTAAGACATGGTTAGGTGAATGCCACCCGTCTGGGTGCAGGGCCTCTCTCTGCCTTGCACCCAGGCCAGGCCGATGGCACTCATCTGGGATTAAAAGAGGCTGATCATTTGGGGTGCAGCAACTTGACCCAACCTGCAACTATTTCTCATATGGAGAACAGCCATTATTGGGAGGGGTGTCTCATTAGGGCATGTGCCTCCCAAGGGGGCATCTGCAAACCTAGGAATTCTTCAGGTGGGTTTCTGCAGATCCTTCTTGCTAGGGTGCAGGATACAACTGTGGCTTCGTTATGTTTGGCAAAACTAATATGCTGTTAGTTAACACTGCAGCAAGGAGCATAAACGCTGCCAAAATACTAAGGGTTATAAAAGGAGGCACTTCATCACTTGAAGGAAAAGGAAGGTGGAATTCAAAAGGTCAGTGTCATTCATCTAAAATAACTGGTCTGAGCATTCTGAATTATCCTTTTTTTTAAACAAAAAAATAATCCTGGTTTAGACCGTGTAGGACGACGGTTGTGTGAGTTTGTGATAGTCAAAAAACAGGAGTCTGCGGCACATATTCAGACTAACAGACATTATTAAAGGGCATAAGCTTTCGTGAGCCTCCATTGAGTTTATGCCTTTTAATAAAATTTGTGAGCCTGAAAAGTACTACGGATTCTTTCTGATTTCTGGTTCAGACCGGGAATGGAATTGCAACATGTACAGTACAGAAATTCCACTCCATTTTCTGAGCTATTCCCCACTCATCCATCTCAATTCTCCCTCGCCCTGCAATGATGAATACAGAATAAAGGATTGAAGACACAGGAAGATCAATTCCAGATGGATGTTAGGGAAAAAAACCCCAAAACTTCCCAATAGTAAGAGTACAGGTAGTCCTCAGACTTATAACAGTTCATTTAGTGGCAGTTCTAAGTGACAACGGCACTGAAAAAAGTGACTTATGACTGTTGCAGCATCCTCATGGTGACATGATGAAAATTCAGATGCTTGGCAGCGGACTCATATTTATGACGATTGCAGAGTCCCAGTATCGTGTGATCACTTTTTGCGACCTCCTGACAAGCAAAGTCAATAGGGAAGCTAGATTCACTTAACAACCATGTTACTGATTTAACAACAACAGTGATTCATTTAACAACTGTAGCCAAGAAAGGTCATAAAATGGGGCAAAACTTACAAGATAAAGGTGAGGACTACCTGTAGTTGGGTCATGATCTAACACCCCAAAGAGGAAGATGGACTACCTGTAGTTGGGTCATGATCCAACACCCCAAAGAGGAAGATGGACTCCTTTTCATTTGACATCTTCAATAAGGATATCCCAGCATTTTTCAAACTTAGCCATTTTAAGATAGGTGAACTACAACTTCCAGAATTCCCCAGCCAGTATAGGAGTTGAAATCCACAGATCTTAAAATTGCCAAGTTTGAGAAAAACACTGGGCTAGACAGCCACCTGTCTGGATGCTTTCGATGCATTAATCAGAATTCCTGGAGTGAGCACCAGATGGTCTTACGTCCCCTTCCAAGCCAAGGGTTATATTATATTACTGAAATATATTATACACTGGAAGGACAGACTGTATATTTCTCTGGCAGAATCAGAAAGGCTGAGGCTACCAGAGATAAGTTAAGAAAACCAGAAGGGACCTGTCTCCATCTGCAATAGCACTTAGTCCATAGTCCTTGCGACCAAAGCAGAGAGACCAAAATGCTTTTCTTAGTACAGGTAATCCTCGACTTCCAACAGTTCACTTAGTGATCAAAGTTACAACAGCACTGAAAAAAGTGACTTATGACTATTTTTCATACTTATGACCATTGCAGCATCCCCATAATTACATGATTTACATTCAGATGCTTGAAACTGATTCACATTTATGACGGTTGCAGTGTCCTGGGGTCGTGTGATCACCTTTTGTGACTGTCCGATAAGCAAAGTCAATGGGGAAACCAGATTTGCTTAACAGCAGTGTTACTAATTTAACAACTGCAGTGATCCACTTAACAAATCTGGCAAGAAAAGTCGTAAAGTGGGACAAACTCACTTAGCTAAATGTTTCAGTTAGCAACATAAATTTTGGGCTCAGTTGTGGTCATAACCCAAGAACTACCTGTACTTGGTTCCTTATGTTGGGTTGAAAAAAATCCCAAATGAAGTTGAGAAGCCAGGCTAGAAAAGCATAAGAATCTGTGGGTCAGGCCTGAAGTGCATTACACCTTGTTGCTCTAATGACATATAGGACATTGGAACTAAGGCTGAACATGATCATGTTTGTGAGTATTAGATGGCAAAGATATAGCCCCACTGAACTCCAAAACTCTCTTTTGGGCTAAGGTTGTGGGATTCTGGGTTGATCTGTTCACACAAGATCAACTGAAATACGGTGTGCTAAACTCTGTTAGGATGGAAAGAGTATTGACATTTTTGAACATTGGTATTGGGGAAGATTTCTGAGAATACAAAAAACAAAACAAAAAATGGATCATTGAACAAATCAACCCAGAGTTGTCACTCAAGGCAAAAATGATCAAATTCAAGTTATCCTATTTTGGACACATTATGTAACTCTCTGGAGAAAGGAGTTATTACTGAGAAAGGTAGAAGGAAAAAGAAGAGGATGACCATCAGCAAGATGGATGAACTCATTAGAAAAGCAATGGGTGCACCATTGGAGGACCTGAAGAACCAGGCTTGGGACAGACTGTCATGAAGAAAATCTATCTATCTGATTGCTAGGAGTCGACACCCGCTGGATGGCATATAATCAATCAAGCAAACAAACTAATTAATTTTAACCTTAGTTAGGCGGATGCATGTCTGCGTGCATCCAATTTACTGACAGCTGAGAACCTCATGCTCAAAGGCATCTCTGGATTAGTTATTATGATCCAGTCTATTGATGAACCCAGAATGTGGGTAAACTCAGTAACCAGATTATAAATCTTGTATTCCATTGGGATGATTAGAAGTTCTTTTGATCCCACTTCAAAACTCTATGAATGTCTGAGCCAGAGAGGGACTGTAGCATTTACTGGCTCAAATCAAAGGTCCATTAAGTTTAGGATCCAAGATTTTGAACCAGATGTTTTTCCATCAACTTCTTCTGTTTGTCCTACACAATACATTATATTCAGAGATACACCATTTCTGAACACGGGATCTTCATTTCACCCACACGGCTTTATAATTACTGACAGACATCCCCTCTATGGAAGGTTTAAAAATCTCTTTTTAAACCTCCTAACTGTATTGCTCTCATATACGAGGGCAGAAAACATCACCTGTTCATTCTATGTTGAATACAGAAGAGGTTTCCTGTTGCTTCTCTGCATCTCTGGCCAGCTATTTTGACAAATACTCTTTATCTGCTTTCTTCGTCGTTATTGATAATTTTATATTATCTCTTCTTCACTTTTTTTACATATAATTTTATTGATTTGTTGAAGTTTTTTTTTTTAAAAAAAGACACAAACTAATATAAAGTGAGAAAAGGAAAAGAGAAAGCTAGAAGTGCAAGAAAGGAAAGGGGGGGGAAAGGAAAGGAAAAGGAAAATAGAAAAGAAAGCAGCTACAAAGAAGTAGTTTCCGGGCTTCTTTTATGGCAATTATAAGTACAATTATAAATTTACCTCTTACTCTATGGTTACAACGTTAACTCTCTCCTTTCTTCTATCTGATGATCAAAACCATGCATCAGAAATTCATTTTTCACACAAAAGGTCTATAAAGGGTTTCCAGTCCAATAAATGTGGATAATTGTCTTTTCTCTGAATTTAGAGATTTCAATTTAGCCATCTCAACTTATTCCCCTGTTTTCCTAAATTACCACCTATCTAGCCTGGAGGTCTGCCCTTTAACATTTCAGGGTTGAAGGGGATGGGGGGAGGTCAGCCTAGGATCGTCAGACTTGGCTTCTCTTTCAGTCACACTGCCTGGATGAGGCACAGAAGCTTCGGAGAGGTTTAATCAAAGCCGGCAGGTTTCATTTCCACCTGCCAAAGCTTGAAGGAATAAAATCCCCCGGATCGTTGCAGGTTTGGGGAGGGAAGGGGGAAGACTCAGACAGCCTGCAAAGGGAAAGAATTAAAAGGGGAGCGGATACTACCCAAGGGGAACCAATTGTTGGGTTCCCAGGGCTGGAGGAGAGATGAGGGGTCCAGAGTTTTGTGCCTCAATTTCACACCTTCCACAAACCCTTAATCCCATCAAGTGACACTCCCAGACTCTCCACTGCTGGTAATTAATTTACAAGCATATACACGCTCACACTCTCCAGACTTTTGAGCACAGAATCTCTGCTGATGCCTCATTATTTTGGTTTGCTACATCCATATCTCTGCTTTTTCCATCTCCCCCTCCTCCCTGCTTTTAAAATTTTGTTTGCAAGTATGGAAGTCCCTTGTTTTCCTACCTTTTAGACACATTATTTAGTCCTGACTCTGGAAGATGGACATAGTGATTGGCATCTGTAAGGTGCATTTCTGTAGACTTCACTAACCTGCGAGATGAAGCTGCTAGAGGTTGGGGCAGGAACAACAGCAATAAAGTGAGATTTCAGTCCAGCTCCCTCTCATCAAAACCAAAAATAAAATAAAGCCTTCTTGGATTTGCTTGGGAAAGAGATTCTCCCAACCCACAATTCCTTGTCCCCCCCAATTCTAGACGGGGTGCGTGCTGCAGTTGCTCAGAACTGAGGGTGGATGGAGCTGTGCACATGGTCTAGAGAAGTGTGGAGGGGTTGAGTTCTGGGTGAGGCCAGATCAAGCTGAAACTAGCAGCCCTCAAATCATCTGCCAACTTTGCTGCTCTCGATTGCTTCAATCTTCTCGCACTGGCCTCCATGCAGAGGTAAAACAAGACCCCACCCACCCAAATCGCTGCTTTCATCTCTCCTCTCAGCAAGGCCCTTTTCCAGCTGTTTTTGATCTCTGCCCGTTTCCTGGAACCCAGACCCCAGGTGGCCACTTTCACTCGGACACTGAGTAATTGTGACTGCGTCCCCCTCCCACTGCCTTTCTGCTCTTCCCTTATGTGTGTGTGTGTGTGGGGGGGAGAGACCTTTCCATAAGTGTCCATTAGTGGCTTGTTTTGGTAACGGGAACATCTGGAAGAAGGGGGTGGATCGGCAATCATTCCAGGTTTCTGCTTGGAGGAACAGGTGGGGGGTTGATGGCAGTGAGAGATAAATGAGAGAAGGTATGGGGGATACACAGAGACTGTGTGCACACCAGAAAAATGGTTCAGGGTGAGAAGAATCAAAGAAGGGAGGGCCACCAGAAGTCTATAGGTCCAACTGAAGGAAGATTCAGCATCACGGTGCCAAGCAGGTAGGAAGAAAGAGGGCACTGTCTCATAAACCAGGATTTATAGCAGAGTCTGGGTTTCAGAACGGTTGTAAGATGCACATGCCAACACAGTTTTCGCTGAGCAGCCTTCGGCCACCTCATGCCCTGCAGATGTGCTGAGCTTCAATGTGTCTCGCTCTCATTCCTGCATCCCGAATCCCTCCAACGGCAGTTTGCAATGTTCATTTGCACAGAAGATGCAGGGGACGAGTCGGACTTAGATGCGGCTGGGTTTTTGTGTAAGTGCAGTGAGCAAGAAAGAAGGCATTGTGATGGCATTTATGAACTGTTCGTACAACGAAGGGGAGTACAAATATTTAAACTAGCCTGTGCGGGTGTGTGCATCCTTCTATAAAGACCAAAATATGAGTAGCTATAGGCTGAAAGGCTACACAAACACAACACAGGCATTGTTATGTCAGTGCACATAGCGTGGATAACCACATTTTCTTACAAGGTTACACACAGAACACTTGAGAGCCCGGCATAGCATCCTAAAGTCCCGATATAAATTCCATATTGGTTCTGCAGGATGGATACAAGAATACAGTATAGGTCAGGCTAAAGAAAGTACAGCTTTTCCGAGCAGGAACAGTCAGAAATCATGCCTCTAAAATTCTCTAGTGACCGTGGGGAAAAATATGTAGATATAAATCAGAACTCCACTGACAAAGCATCTATCTTCCAAATATGTGGTTAAAACGGGGGAAAATGTACGTGATAAATTCTGGCCACTGTGCACAATCCCCAAACACTGTAAATAACAACTTAATTGTACAAACAGACCTGGGTATACCAGCCCATCAATATACATAAAGGGAGGTTAGAAAATATGGACTATTCACACTTAACCGATAGCAGTGCCTGTTTTCTAAGTGGGGCAAATATGCCTATCTGCCAATAAATGAAAAGTCCTGTTAATCCCCAGTCAACCTGAAGACTTTGCACATTGACTAGACAATGTACAAACCTTTAGTTCAGGTTGTTCATTTATGCATATTCTTCACAATGTCGAGTGACTGGGCAGAGTGGCAAATAATATTTATGCATATTTTCCACTTAACGCACATGAATCGTAAGTATATACATGTTACTAATCAAAAGGGTAATACTTAGTTCTTCAGAAATATAGTTAATGAAAACTAACATTAAAATATAGTACTCAATAGAGAAATAAGGACATTAGTAAATATAGTTAATGGGGGGCTTTAAGGAAAGAGAGATTACCTTGCAGGGTATATTTGGGAGAACCACAGAGTTGGCAGTAACTATATTTGTTTCTGTTTAGTTTCTTTATTCCATACCTGCTGGGTGCAGAGAAACTCTTATATTATTTTAGCATGGCCATAAAAACATCAAAGCTTGTATGCATTTCAGTAAGCTGGATACGTTGGAATCCCTTACTAACTACACCAAATTAGATGTGTTACTAGGACACTTCCACCCTAGTCAACATCTTCTCTTAAGATATGAAAGTAACAACTAGTGGGAAAAAACACCACAAATCACAGGGAAAGAGCTGTCAGTTGTACATTGGGAGCATGGGACAATCTCACTGTGGCCTCTTTCTCTGGTGGGAAATAAAATTATTCAGTGTAAAAATCAGCAGCACCAACAGAAGCTGCCATCTTCCTTCATTCAGGTCCTTCCACATGAAGTTCTCCAGTTCTGTTCGGTTGCAGTTCTGGTCACTCACATCCAGCAAAATTATCCTTTAGTATTTCAGGTGGATACTATATCAAGAAAGGTGCCCTCTGACTAGATTACTCACACTGTGTTATACAAGGGAAACTGCTGAAGACTGCTAAGTGTTCCTCAGCCCTTCCAGATGGGCTGGTCAGCTAGATTTTGAAATCTGACATCTGGAGACCCATAAGTTGACTAAGAGGGGTGCAATGTATGGAGGAAGAGGTTTTAAGCTAAATTTATAGCCAATCTTTGCATGATTACACAGAGGATCAGGAAATATCCTACCTGCCTTGATACACATTGTAGTAGGAGAAACAACTGCACATAAACAAGACACCCAGCTTGAATTGAGACAGCTCCTAATGCTGGGAACACTTATACTAGAAAAATCACATACAGTGAAGAAAGGGTTCAATCACCGAAGCAGATAATCAGAGAGCAATAGTCAGTAGCCCACAGATACACACAGTTAGAGGAAGGGAACAAACCATATGCAAGACACAGGCCTATACCCAAGGAGTAATTCAGGCCCAAGTTAAACGCATAGCCACAAGCACACTTTGGTTCAGCCAATGGTAAGGAGACACAGTCAACAGTGTCCCTGTTGTAGAAGCCAAGATCACCAACACATTAACAGAGACACACATGGAATTGCCTCAAGGACACACCTGCTTCACAAAGACGTGAGCAACATCACAGGTGGATTGCCAGCCTCCATGTATAAAAACTCACAAATATTTGTTCTCAGGGACTTCACATCTAGTAGTGTGGAGTCCCAAATGCAAATATTCACAGACATGGAATTACTCAGAAGTCATAGTCACCATTAGCCTGGCCCAGACCAACGATCCATCTGAACCTAGTCTCCAGAATTCAACAAGAGAAACATGGCTTCAGCCCCCGTTGCAATGGAAGCCAGTGGGGGCAGGGGTGGGGGCTCCATTTCCAGTCCTAGGAGAAAAGGGGGCAGAAACACATGGGTGACTCGCAGCCACTGACTGCTGGCGAGGTTGCACAAAAGACGTACCATATACCCAACACGCGTGTTATGTCACTGGGCCTTATCCAGATACCCACCCTCAAAAGGAACGAGGCTGAAAGAGTGGTGAGAATAGAAAGAATTCACACATCCTTCTACATAAGCCAGCATCTCCTTAGGGATTCCCACACACACATCCTGAAAACAGTTTCCAGAGGAAATCACAGTGGTAATTATGGCATGATTTTATCTTCTCCCTCACACTTGCAATTTAACAGATGGCTTGCCTCCGCTACCTAAGCTTCTTGGCTGATCCCACCCTCCATCATCCCCTCAAACACAGTCTCTCTCTCTCTCTCTCTCTCTCTCTCTCTCTCATTTTTTAAAGACCAGCTTAACGTCCCACTGACAGGATCCTGTGACAACAGGTTCCACAGGTTGCTCGTAGGCTGTGTGTAGGAAAAACGTCTGGTAGCAACAAAATAGATGATAGAGCATCCTCAGTAGGACAAATGTAAACATGCCAGCCAAGATAAACAGCTTATTGTCATTTGTCAAACACCAACAACACCTTACAATGTCACCTTTCCCCCCTTTTTTGGTTCAACCCCCTGCTGCTTTTTTGTTCTTCAAGGAATGGCACCTGACCTGTGATATCCAACCTCATCACCATCTACGTTGTTTCCTGCCTAACTCCATCTTTGTTCCTTTCCTCCATCTTTTAATTCTCCACACTTTGCTTCCCTACTCCCCCCCCCCCGCCCCCGCCCTTGGCTAAGTGTCAAGAGTTCCAAAAGAGTTGCAGGCCACCCAACTTATGGAAAAGGGGGCCTAATATCTGAATGGTTGTGAGAGCCTTTTGTAAAACACACAGTCTCACTTTTAATCTCCAATTTCACCCACACACTTTCCCCAGCTGTCTTCTAAAGCCAAGAGCTAGGAGGGCATCACAAAAGGAACCTGAGCCCAAATCTGGGAAAGCCCTGGAAACATCTGCAAGAATTCCACTGCATCCTGGCACCAACTCACAATGACTGAGCCTCTTCCCCTGCCCCCACCTCCCCCCCAAGAGAAGCAAATCCACTGGCCAGGCAGGCCAAAGAGCAAAGCTGCCATCTCCAATCACCCTTCTGTCCTCTGGAGACCAGCGAGCTTAAACTAGCCCCCCCCCCCACTCCACCCCAGGCTAAAGAGAGAGTTGGCCAAGAGACTGGTCACTGTCTGCCTTTCTTGACAAATAGGTCCTGGCTCCAGTGAACGGAGCTGGATTGGTGAGGAAGTCAGGTATGGATTTCCAACCAAGAAGTTGGGGAACCCAAACTTTTGTAGGACATGAGCTGAGAAACGGGGGATCAGCCAGTGCAATCATTTGGGGAACAGGTAGCTTGAAGCAACGGAGTGCCCTGGGTTCTTTCCCACTCTACCTCAACTTTCTACATGTTTATCTTTCTGGGGGGGGGGGGGTTAGGGGAGAGAAATGAAACCCGGGCAGATTTCCATTGTCCCTTAGCTCCTTTTGCTTTGAAGTGCCAGCAATGAGGTTTTTTTTTTTCCCCCCTTCTAATGACCAGGAGATAAATCACTCTGCAGCTCAGCCTCTGAGCCTTTCCATTCTGTTCACGAAAACCCTCTCCCTTAATTCCCATCCTACCTGTCAACCCCCTTATTAAGAGGCCGATTTAGACAAACCTCCAATCAACCTAATCATGCATTCCACCTCTTCCCCCCCCCCCACTCATGTGGGGAAGAGTTGTGTTTTTAGGAGCCAGTCTGCTGTCTAAAGAGGTGGAAAAGGAAATCTCCTAAGCCTTCCACACATCTTCAAGACACCTGGTTTTCCTTTGGGCAGGCTTGGGACTTCTCTCTCCATTCCAGACCCTAAGACCTTCAGCTGCCATTCCTCCTGTTGATGAGAGGTGTGGTTCCTCCACGTCTGGGGATGGATAGTCGCCCCAGCCCAGCTCCACCAGCTCACCTTAGCCAGCTTCTCATCCAGGCATCCTTTGGCTTGGGGGGGGGGGGGCTCACCCCAAATTCCTCCAGCAGATCTAAAAGGGTCCTGTCTTCTTTTGCGCCTCCAATCCCAGCCTCAAATGGCATTCTCAGCTATCTAAGGCCCTGCTATATGCATGTTGTGTGTGTGTGCATGCGTGTTTGTGACTGTGCGTGTCTTGGAAGCTGGACAAAACCCAGCAATACCCACCCCTTGAGCTATAACTCTCCGATTCCCCAGTCGCCCTCCCTTTTATGGACGGATCTTGCAGTGGGGAGGATGCCCTGTTACTTTAATCACAAAGCCCCCCATAAGAGAGCTAAAGATGCCTGGATCGGATGCCACTTTAACCACTACTACTACTCCCCCACTACTTTCATTAGACATCTCTTCCTCACTACCCTTTCTTTTCTGGGCTCAGCACAAGCCCCATAACCATTAGGCACATCTCTCCTTTTTCTAGGACTCAAGGCACCTTCCCACTGGTTCCCACTCTCAAAGGGCCCAGGGGATCATTCCCAATTTTAAACCTGCCCACTTCCTGCTGGCTACCCCCTGCCCTCCCTGCCCGGAGGCCATTCTACACCACATGAGAAAAGGAACTCTTTGGGGTGAAATCAAACGGGCATTTCCCCCCCCTCCCCTCCCCTCCCCCCTCTCTTTCTCTCTCCTAAAGGGGAAAAGGGAACAGATGCCCTTCAGTTAAGCTGCATTTCCCCCCCTTTTCAACCAATAGAGATTTCCTTTTCTGCTAAGAAAAAGCAGAGGCTGCAGTGAAGTCTCTATAGTGTACATGTTTCTGATTCTTTTGCAGTTCCAGACCGGTCTGGATTAATTCAGAATACAGTAATGAGGTTAAAAAAAAAACACCTTTTTTTTTTGGCATTTCATATTCTTGCAGTCTGGATGATCAATGCCACAAACAAACCAGGGTGAAGGTACGCGCTCTCACACACACATGAATATCAGAAAGGGAGGGGGGAAATTAAGAGAGGGGCTGTCACCCATTCTTCCCCCCCCCCCTTGCAAACCAAGCCCCTGGAAGGGGGGGCAGGTAAGAAGAGGCAATAATGTGCTTTCAGAAGTCTGAACTCAAACCTCAGGCTGGGGACACGTCCCACAGAAAAGGCAGAGGACAAAATTGTGACATCAGGGTGGAGGGAGAAATGGTGGGGGTTTTTTCCCCCAAGGGAGGGAGGGTCTCCTTCATTTTCCATCAAGGGTTTCCCCTCCCCCCTTTCACTGGCCCCACAATAAGGAAAAAATGCCCCCCGAAGAGGCAAGCAATGGAGCAGAAGCCCCCCCCCCAAGTAATAAACCTCAATGCTGCGACTCTTCCACAGCACCGGGACATTTGCTGCGGGAAGGTACATATTCAATACATAAAAGAAGAAGAAGAAAGGGGGGGGGGGCAATGAATTAAATAATTAAATCCGGCTTACCTTTTCATGACAACTCCTGAGAAAAGGATAAACCAGGAAACTGAAGAGAGGAGCAAAATGTTCTCCGCCTCTGGAGATACACAGAGAAAGAGATGGTCTGTATTTTTCTTTCTTGATTTTGGGGTGTTTTTTTTTAAAAAAAATGTAATATTATTTTTTCCTAGCGTCTACCCCCCACCCACCCACCCCCATTTCTTTTCCTCCTGCGGGAAATCAAACAAGCGCTAAATCCAACCAGCCGCGGAACCAACAGCAGCATCTTGCCCTCTCCTTCCCTTCCAAAAATTTCTTTCCGATCTTTATTCACCGCTCAGGCGCCCCCCCTTGCTTTTCTCTCCCACCCCCCCAACCCCCATCAGTCTCCGTTCAAGGTTGTTGCAGGCTTCCGCGCTACACATGTTGCATCCCAAAGTTAAAGCAGAACCTGGCGCCGAAGCGGGGCCGGCGAGGAGGGGCTAAAATAAATAAATAAAGGGGGGAAGCCCCGCTGCCTTCTGATCCCCACCCCCGCTTCCAAGCTGCCTTTCCCGGGGCCTCCAGCGTAGAAATCTCTGCATCGCTCACAGCTTTGAGTTTCCTTTCCTTTATTTATTTATTTGTCTCTTAGACCACCCCTCCCTTTTATTCTTCTTCTTCTTTTCCTCCACCTCCCCTCCCCCCCACCCTCTTTTCCCGGGTCACCTTTCTATAAAGACACGCGGCGGTGCAAAAATAAAATAATAAAAAAATAATAATAAAAAAAGAGGGGTGCGAGGAGACGGAAGGAGAGAAGCGCGCGGGGAAAAGGTGGAGGAGAGGAGGGGGCGGGCCCGTTGGGTGGGTGGGGTGGGGGGGGGAGAGAAAGGCTTGATATATTTTTATTCCTTTAATGCAGACCAGACCACGTCGCCTGTCCTTTCCCCCCCGATCTTGCAAGGCAAAGGCAGGCAGGCGGGCAGGCGCGCGCGCGCGCGCAAGCACCAGGGAGGGTCATTAGCATTCAACACCCATCCCTGAGCCTCACCACCAGCGCGGCAGAAGCAGGTTGCGAAGCCGGCGCAGCCGAAGGAGCCCAGCGCCGCAGTCCTGGGCGCTGGAAGGCGGGGAGGGAGTGGGGGGGGGTTTGGAGAAGGAGAGAAGCAAGGATCCGACCCGATCCCTCGGCTCCCCGAGCCGGAGAAAGGAAGCTCGACCGTGCACGCGCACACGCCACCTGGCACCGGCAGAAGCTGAGTCCGGCGTCCTGGGGTCTCTGGGCAGGTCTCAGAGGCCGCCGCCGCCGCCGCCAAGCTCAAGGAAAAGCGACAGCCCACTCGCTCTCGCTCGGAGGGTGAGACTGCGCTCCCACGGGGAGACAGGATCTCTCTCCACCATCAGAGAAGAGAGACCAAAAAGCAAATTCACCGCAGAGGGAGGGGGGGGGAAGGTGAAAATTGACCCCCCCACACCACCCTCCCCGGCTCCATTGGCTTCCAAAGTCCACCGCCCCTTTCCAAACTCACCCACGAGGGAGAGAATGGAGCGAAGGAACACACCCCAACACTTTCCGTTGCATACGAGAATCATGGAGATCTGTGTAGAGGGAGCCGTCCCGTGTTTTAATAGGGCTCGGAAATAAGCAGAGCAGCAACCGGGTTGCAGAGAAGATGGGGTAAGGTGGGGTAGGGTGGATCCTGCCGGCTCTCCTTATTCGCCATCGCTTACGCCAGGAAGATCCCTCGGGTGCTTTTTGCAACGCACGGGAGAGGACTTTTAAAAAAAAATAGGTGTGAGAGTGCATAAAATATCCTGTCCCAAAGGTCAGGGTAGTGCACACGGCAGTTGCTCTCTTTTGCCTTTGTCATTTCCGCCTTGTAGCCAAAAGGCCGAGAGGCTCGTTGTCAGGGGGACGGATGGGAGACCAAGCGGAGTTTGTTTTTTTTTTTTAAGGGGCGGTAGTTATCCAGAGAAAACTACAGAGGGCGCTACGCCGCTTCCATCTGGAGGTGTCGATTGACCCCAGAGGGTGGCGTTTGGGAAGAGTTTCAAATAACACAAAAAACCGGGACCGCTTAACCCATTTTTGAGGGTCAGGGCGCAACCGAAGGATCCGATTTAGGAGATGCGTGTGTATGTACACTCCAAGACTGGGATGGGCTGTAAAAGGGCAAGAAAGAAAGCACCCAACCGGTCACCCGAAAAGCAGTTTTATTAAGAATCACTCCGTTAGCCTAATCCGGAGCGCGTCGTTGAGTTAACGTTGCCAGGCGGCCGTTCGCCTTCATCTCTTGCAAAGGTCTTTCCCGGATTTCTCCCAAGCTTGAGCCCCACGCAAGGTTTGTGGCTGAGCGAAGGAGCACATGCCGGCTTACAGCCCCGCCAGCACCTCCCTACCTCTGCCTGCCTTTCGGTGCCTGTTCCTTGACCCGTTCAAGGGATCGAAGGCTTGGAAAAGCAGGGAATGGGCAAGACCCACGGCTGTAAAGCCCAGGGATGGCGCGAGGAATCCGCCTCCTTCCCCTTCCCCTGAGCCTTTAGGACTTTGGTTCACTTACCTGAGCTGCAATTCTCCCTCTAACCAGGAGATGGCAGCAAAGCGTCCGAGCGGGCCGGGTCTCTCTGCAGCCACCTAGTGGCCGCGCGCACATGGGCCGCAGCACCCCAACTAGAGAAAAACGAAAAGAAGAAACGAGGCAGCGAGGGAAGAGCCGTTGCCTTCAGGGAAGCGGAGCATCCTCCTGTTCTCGCTGTTTTCCCCTTTCATGCTGCTAGTGAAGGCATGAGGGAGACCGTATGTGTGTGTAAGAGAGAGAGAGACGGACGGGGGTCTTTTGCGGAGAGGGAAGAAGCGAAAGTGCGAGCGAGCGAAAGAAACTGTGTCGGGGGAGTACTTATCTTCCCAAGTGGGGCGTGTGGGGAGCTGTGGGGGTGAGCGGGGCTGACTGAATTATCTCATCAAGGGGGGGGGGGGGGGGGGGGGGGGTCCAAAGTTTTCTCATCAAGGGGGGGTGACATCTGGGTGTGTATGTGTGTGTTTTCACCAAGGGGGATGGGATTTGAGAAGTTTGCTTTGGGACCCAGAAACCTTTGTGCACCAAGGGGCACCACAACCACGTCCTTGCCCCCACACACCTCTCCAACCCTGCAGCAAGACTTATAAATAACTCACCTCGCAGGATTGTTTTTGTTGTGGGGAAAACTGGTGGAGGAAGGAATATTAGGTATGTTGGTCACCTTGAGTTATTCATAAAAATAATAGGATATAAAATCAGATCCCAACCCTGAGAGAGGAATGGGAAACACCATGTCATTCCAGTCTGTCTGTGCATCGGTCACATAACCGAGCACTCTGGGGGCCCCTTGCCCGTTTTCACACCGCTAATGCCAGATCAAACAGATTTTCAGTCTAATCCATTCAGCAAGACATCTTGTTCCCCAAAGTCCTTTCACCTTTGATCGGTGAGATTCTGAGGACCGGCATCTATCTTAACACACCAAAAAGGAGAGGGACAGGATTTATGATGGATGATTTTGTCTTGGTGCTCAGTCTGCAAATGTCTTAACTTCTCTCCCCCCCCCCCAACACACACACACACACACACATTTCCCTGTTGAAAGCACCGGCACTCTTCTTGCCATACAAGGATGCTCAGATTTGGAGGGTTAATGTTGACTGTGCTTAGAGAATGATGCCAGTTTAGGGGCATAGGGCTAATTAGTAGGATGTTAGAAAAGTTGGCATGACTGGGTACCCTGCAGCACAGGTCCAGTTCATGCAGTTCTTCAGTGGAGGGAAGGCTTCTGCATCCATTAGGAGGGTGATGTTAGGAAGATAAGACAGTTTTGCCTCTTCTGAAAGCCCCAAACAGTTGTTTTTAATTAACTATTGTTCTCCCCCCAAATAAACAAAAAAAAAATAACACTCTGGAACATCGTCAGCAATGCAACACAATCTTATTACAGTTGCCAAAAAAGTTTTTGGAACCTCTTTGCTGACATCTAGCAGTGGTTGGGATCTTTTGTAGTTCTGCTACTGTTTACATTTAAGCCATAGTAGGTTTTAAATCTCATGCTGCTCCATCACAACCTGTTAATAGGGTTTCCTACTTGAGCAAGGAGTTGGACTAGAAGACCTTCAAAGTCCCTTCCAACTCTGTTATTCTATTATTTTGTTAATTCTGAAATGCTGGCTGGGAATGACAGGCTTTGTAATCCAGAGAACACCAAAGACTCCAATGGCTGTTTCAAAACATGCTGAAACTAAACATTTCCATTTCCCACTTCTTTGCAGATAGTCCTCAATTTATGATCACAATTGGGACTGGGACAGTTGCTTAACCAGGCAGTTGTTAAGTGAATCACACCCAATCTTGCAACCTTTTTTGGCTGTGGATTTAAGAGAGTCACTATGGTGGTTAAGCAAATCCAGCTTCCCACATTGGTTTTGCTTATCAGAAGCTCCCTTGAAAGGTTGCAGATGGCGATCACGTGACCCCAGGGTGTTGCATTCATCATAAATACACGCCAATTGCCAAGCATCTGAATTTTGATCACATGTGACAGTCATAAGCCTGAGGACTAGTTATAAATCACTTTTTTCAGTGCTGTCTTAACTTTGAACAATTATTAAATGAATGGTCGTATATCAAGGACTACCTACCCTGTTTTCCCCAAAATAAGAAATCCCCTGGGCTTTTGAGCACATAGCAATAAGGCCAAGCACTTATTACAGGGTTCCAAAAAATATAAGACAGAGTCTTATTTTCGGGAAAACATGGTTTATTATTATTATGCAGCCTTTGGCAGGACGGATCAACAATTTTGACCCTTTGTCTCCTTTGAAGGTGTTGTGACTTTGGGATGGAAATTTCCTTTTTCTTGCTGATACTTCTGTACCTTTCCTTTCCTTTCCTTTCCTTTCCTTTCCTTTCCTTTCCTTTCCTTTCCTTTCCTTTCCTTTCCTTTCCTTTCCTCTCCTCTCCTCTCCTCTCCTCTCCTCTCCTCTCCTCCCATTCCCCTTCTCTTCCCTTCCCTTCCCTTCCCTTCCCTTCCCACATAGCATCTGCAATACTTGTCTGAAATGGTATGGGGTCTCCAGCTTGAACGGGGGTTGGACTAGAAGACCACCAAGGTCCCTTCCAGCTCTATTCTGATGGATAAACAAAAGCAACATTAGAACTGGGAAGTTTAAAGAGGGAGGCTAGAATAGGAGGAGCATTTTAGCTGAGTCCTTCTAACAGCAGCGGGGAAGCAGAACAGCTCAGAAAAACAAAGAACTCCCTTCTCTATTCATGACGCTCGACTTTTGCTGGCAGGGAACAAGGGAATGGGGAAGAAAAGGAGAAAAAATAGAAACAAGAGAATGAAAATTGCCAGGATTCCAGCTGCCTTTAATGAGGGAGCTCCATCCCACATTTTAGGGGAAAAGGAAACCAGACTAATAAATTGAGGCAGGATGAAACTCTTACTTCATTCTCTGAATGGAAGAAAAGCACTTGCAGAGGACCAGAACAGGTATCGGAACTCCTAACTTCTGAATACTTCCATACCTGAGGAGAGGAAAGGCGACATGACACACAAAAATGTTACCCTAAGGAAAGCAACATCCCACATTAATGTTGTAGAAAGGATTGGGGGAAAGGAAGCAGCATAGCCACTCAGAGGGTTTTATGTTGGATTTCTACAAGAATTTTGCAGACAGAATTCATAAATTGGGGACTACATTCTGCTCCCATTTGCTCGTGTATTTTTCCTGGAGATTCTCTATAGGCTTTCTGCCTCCTTCCAACGTTATTGTTCTCCAAGTGTAATCATTTGTGCATGCACCCATTCAGAAAAGGAAGGGACCGTGCTGGCACTATGGAAAACAAAGCCTGGTCCTCACTGAAATCTCTTTCCGTATATCTTCCATCTTTGTGCCTTCTTCCTTTGTGCTTCCTGATTTATATGTATGGGAGCTACAGGGAGATTGGAAAGGCTCTAGTAGGTGAGGTGGTGTGATTGCAAGTGTGTATGTGTGCGTGTGCGTGCATGCGTGTATGCGCGCACATGCGTGCTATCCCTTAAATGGACCCACAAAACCTGGTTGAGACCTTGCAAAGTGAGGCGACTGCCACACTTCTTTGCAAGCAAAACATGTGCTTTTGGTGATGAATGTCTACTGACACATAGGCTATAAAATAAATTCAGCCATGCAAGCAATCCTTTGAGAAGTAGATATTGATATGGCCTTTAGACATTTACAGATGCATGTATTCATGACTGAACATGCATACACCGTCATGGTGGGAGAGCACCAGGCTGTTCAGACCCATGCTTAAATCTAGCATTCCTGTTTCCAAGGATAATTAAGCCAAGCCAAGTGCCAATGAGTGCACCTCCCTTTTTGATTTGGCACCAGCATCTGTCTTCTGAACTGTGCAGGTAGTTCTCAATTTATGACTGATTAGCGACAGGTTAAAATTAAGACAGACCCAAAAGCTACTTACAATCCCATTTCAAAGGTACAGTGCCACATACACATACCCCCAGAGTCACATAATCACATTCTTGGCGCTTGGCAACTAGCCCACATTTATGGCATTTTGCAGGGTGTCACAGTCATATGACCACAATTTATGATGGTTTTGTCAGAAATCGGCATTTACTTCCAGTTTCTGGCAAAAAGAAACAAACAGTGGGTTTGCTTAAAAAGGGTTCATAAAATTGGCTCCAGTCACATGGTGATTCATTTTACGACTGTCACCTGTTGCAGGGATCAATTACAGTCATAACTCGAGGACTACCTATACTTATTCTTTGTATGAACGATTCATCTAGCTGGTATGACCCATTGCCATTGCCAGAACTAAATGCTGTTAATTTGGTTTTAATTACTAAATGTTAATTTTAATTTTAAAATTAATTTTTTCAATTATCACGTGCTACTCATTTATTTATATTGCGTGCTACTCAATTATTGAGAAGTAAAATAAGAGTTTGTGAAGGTCTTTCCTTTTTCAGATTAACTACCAATCAGTTTGGGGTGATCTCAAATTCCAGTTTTTAAGAAAAACTGAAGGTAATTTCCTACTCTTTTCTCTAGATGCCATTTATAAAACACTATTATGTCTCCCTATGCCCTATTTATTAAGTAATGCCTTTTGTTGTCCCTGGCTTCATTAAATCACACTTAAATTCAAAGAATCAGCCTGCTTCTAGATCAAAGATCTACGGCTATTTCCTTCTCATGCACAATATTCCACAGAGATGCAAGCCTGTCTTATAGAAAGAGTATCCACCAGTTTGTCATACGAACATTTCTAAAAAAAACATACAAGCTCATTTCCAGGTTCCTAGGTACATCAAGGCAAGCAGGAACTGTTTGCAGTAAATATACGCATGCCAGAAAGTAAGGATTCTGATTTGCACATACTTTCAAACATAAATACGAGACACTATTAAAATACAAGGATTTAATTGAAGGACTTTGGTGGGCACCATTTTACAACTTCATGTCCACTGTCTCCCCCTTTTTCCATCTCTCTCCTGCCCCAGTAAGTGAATTTGTAGGGACAATATGTTCTTTGTTGCTGAGGGAACATTTTGTTGCAAAAGATGTACAGTATTCTAATTTGGTTCCTCCCTCCAGTATCACTCTAACACAATTAAAATGTCCACATCCAGAGAAAACCAACAGGCAAAATGGCTAGTAATCTAAACAAACGGTATATTTCTAGTTGACGAGAAAATTATTTGAACCAACTTACCAGGATGAGTCTAGTTTCTGGTGCACATTTTGCTTTCTTCTGTTCTTACAGGAACCAAAATTCTTGCAAATTCAACCCAGCTACAGGCCAATTCTCTGGAATATTCCGAGAAACCCTGGAAATTTCAGTGATTCAACCATCACTTTGAAAATTGTGTGTCTTCGTTGGTGCTCAAGAGAAAAAACACAGGTACTTAGAGGCACTTTTCTCTGTTGGCTGGAAGGAGGAATGATTTGAAGCAGACTTGAAGAAGGCCTGGTATCTCAGCGTGGTTTGGCTCCATCAACCCTTCACCATTGTAGTTCCCAGCCTCTTTTCCTTTAACTGCACAAAAGTCACCAGAGTCTTGATCTGGCTCTCATTCAGAATGCTCCTTTACTCCCTTTTATTTTTATTTCTCACACTACCAATGTGCACTAATATTTCCTAGGAGATATTGTATGTGGCAATTGACACCCCCTTTTATTGCTCTTCCACAAGCAGCATGTGGTGCCATTTGGCCTCGAAGGTCTCTGTGGTACTGAACACGGAAGAAAATGATTCATTTATTCCTCTCAGCCACCCTTAATGATGTTGCCATTGCCATTGGCCGTGGCTGCCTGGGTAAAATTAATGTTTCCCTGCTTTTTAAACCCTTTGTTAATTGCTTTCCTGGATGTGCTCTGCTCCGCATGAATGCGACCAAAACAACTATTGTGCTCGGAGATCTTTGGGTTTTCTGCAAGAGTAATGAGAACAACCCAATGGGTTTCACAGGGAGAAAATCCATGTGGCTAAGGCAGATCCGGCAGTCTAATTGAAAATGAGAGTGGTTAGACCCTGGATTTTCTGGGGCAGGAAACAGATGGGCTTCTTCAGTGGAGGGGAGAGGAATAAAGTATCTTACTGACTGGTTCACAAAGGAGGGGGTTAGCTTCCTTTCGAACATTCGTTCCACCTGAATGGTTGCTAACAGCTCTATTAACGAAAGAAAGCAACACTGCCCAGGTTCTCACAAGCTGCCTTGCTGTCCTGCATAGGATATCGATAGGCCTGGTGCCCTGGCTCAGGATTTAAAGATGGGACACCTGGCTGTGAAATGTTGGATATGGGCAACACCACCAACTAAGCACTAGTAAAGGAACCTTCCAAGGAAAGAAAGAAAGTTTTAACATGCAGAAGGCTTCAAGGTCTCTCTCTCCCTCCCTCCCTCTCTCTCTCTCCCTCTCCCTCTCCCTCTCTCTCTCTCTCAAAAAAAGGAAAAAAATCTGGCACCTTCCATGTGTCTTGGATTCCAACTCTTATAAACACCAGTCTGCATGATTATGAGATCTGTAGTCCAAAGCATGAAAAAGACCAGACTGGCTATTCTAGAGTCTCTATTAGTGTTGAACAGGTAGTCCTTGATATATGACTGCAATGGAGACTGCCCATTATGGTTGTACATCAGGAATACTGACCATCCTGATTTTACAAACTTTTTTGCAGCAGTTGTTAAGTGAAAGTGGCAGTCATAAAACGAATGGGGGTGGGTGGGTTTTGTCATTAAACAATTGTTTGCTTTGGTGCAGTTTTTCTGAAAGGCAGAAGTAATGTAAAATGTGGTCAATGATCATGGGTTGTTGCAAAAGGACATAAATTTGGTTGTGTTGCCGAGTGCCTAAAGGGTAGTCACATGACCATGGTGTGTGTGTGTGTGCGTGGGTGGGTGGGTGGGAGGGAGGGAGGGAGAGAGAGAGAGAGAGAATGAATCAGAATTTCAGAAACTGGTCATAACTCCCTTTTTCCAGGTAAGTCATAGCTTCAAATAGTTGCTAAGTGACCGGTTGTAAGGTGAGAACTTACCTGTAATACGTAAATGAAGTAATGGTATGATTTGATTACTTCCCAAAATATAGAACACATAGTGGGGTCAGCTGTGACACATTTTAGTGAAGTGTGTCAAGGAAAAACAGGCTCAGGTCAAGTTCAGGCAAGCTACAAATTTGACACAGAAATAAGAAATAAACAAAGCATGGATGGAATTTAGAGAATGCCCTCTCTTCAGTTACTAGGTAGCTAATAATGACAGAAATGTGCAGAAACTGCCTTGCTTTTTTTATTTCCTTGCCAACCACTTACCTAGAAAACCTTTAAGCATTTTTCCATCCATTTGTTAACTGGTATGTGAGTTATGTCCCCCTGCCTGCATTTGAAGGGCTTAAGTATATTCACACACCCATTTGCAGTGGAAGTACTGGAAGAAACTAGAGACCAATTTTGAGGTTGAACTGCCCTCTGTTGCCCACAGCAGAGACTGCAAATGCAAGAGGGGGGGGGGGGGGGGAAATCACTTTTAATTATTGGAGAGAAAGGAGTAAATGTAGATATTTGATGAAGTGCCTCAAGATTCTCTCCTAAGCAAAAATTGCTTCACATTCAATGCTAGGTAATAAATTCCGTTGAAGTGTATATGTAGTTGTCATATGATTATCATAAATGCATGCACTTTACATATAAGTACATATAAATATAAATAAATATAAATCCCTTGGATTGCAAGGCGAACAAACCAGTCAGTCCTAGAGGAGATCAACCCTGACTGCTCTTTAGAAGGTCAGATCCTGAAGATGACACTCAAATATTTTGGCCACCTAATGAGGAGGAAGGACTCACTGGAGAAGAGCCTAATGCTGGGAAAGTTTGAGGGCAAAAGAAGAAAGGGATGACAGAGAATGAGGTGGCTGGATGGAGTCACTGAAGCAGGAGGCATAAGATTAAATGGACTCCAGAGGATGGTAGAGGACAGGAAGGCCTGGAGGAAAGTTGTCCATGGGGTTACGATGGGTCGGAAACGGCTTCGCTACTAACAACAACAACATATAAATACATGTAGTTGAGATAAATACTCATCTTCATAGGTGTGGGGGGGTGGAGTTTGGATGTTTGCAACTTCACAGATAGCGTGTTGCATGGCTCATCACTTATGCAGAGATTCTAGGAAGTGAAGTTAAATAGCCCCTAGAAAATACTGCTAACCGCCAAGTTTATAATAAGCACAATCTTGCAAGGTGATGTGGATGTTACCTGCAGTTTGTAAACAGGTAAATGGAAATCAAACAAAGGCCAAAGGATTGGAAAAGATCGACTTATTTTCCAGTACCAAAAAGATAGTACTGAACACTGCTCAAACTACTGAACAATTGCACAATTTTACATATGATCATGCTGAAGATTTTACAATCTAGACTTCAACAAAACAAGGAATTAGAAGTCTGTTAAGTTGGCTCCAAGAGAGGCAGGAGCGCCTCAGTTCACACTGTTAATACCTGATGGATAAAGAAGAAGTTTCTATTCCGTTTCTGCTCCATTGATTGTACAATGTCTGTTGACTGTATAAATCACAATAAGCTCTGGATATCTATGAAATACATAGGTGTCCAAGGGTACCTCATCTACCCATTAAAAAATTTGTACAATAATCAGGAAACAACAGAATGGAACAATTAGTCCTCGACTTACGACCAGAACTGGGACCAGAATTTCCATTACTAAGCAATACGACTGTTAAGCGAGTTGTGCCCAATTTTACAAGCTTATTTGCTATGGATATTAAACGAATCACTGCGGTTGTTAAGCAAATCTTTTCCTATTCACTTTGCTTATCAGAAACTAGCTGTAAAGTTCAGAAATGGCAATCATATAACCCTGGGATACTGCAATCGTTATAAAAACATACAGATAGAGCCGAGGATTTTGTTCAGTATCTGCATGACAAAATCACTCAGATTTGGGACGATCTGGACTCTGACTGGGTAGTATCAGGGGGAGGGACTGGGGCAGGTCTTGAGAATGTTATCTGGGATGAGTTTGATCCTGTGACCCCCTGAGGACATGGACAGGATTCTGGGCAGACTGAACGCAACCACTTGTTTATTGGACCCGTGTCCCTCCTGGTTAGTGCTGGCTTCCCGGGAGGTGACATGAGGCTGGCTCCAGGGGATTACAAATGCTTCATTGGGTGAGGGTGACTTTCCCGCCGCCTTTAAAGAGGCGGTGGTGAGGCCTCTCCTCAAGAAGCCTTCCCTGGACCTGGCTATGTTGGTAAATTATCATCCGGTCTCCAACCTTCGCTTTGTGGCGAAGGTTGTTGAGAGTGGCTGCACAACAGCTCCCCCAGCACCTGGATGAAACAACGTATCTGGATCCGTTCCAGTCAGACTCCAGGCCCGGGTACAGCACGGAAACGGCATTGGTCGTGTTGGTTGATGATCTCTGGAAGGCTCGGGACAGGGGGTGCTCCTCTGTCCTGGTCCTGTTAGACATCTCAGCGGTTTTTGATACCATCGACCATGGTATCATGCTGCACCGGTTGGAAGAGTTAGGGGTGGGAGGCACTGTCAGATATTGCCTACGTATGATGCCCCAGGCACCAGAAGGGGTT